>JAJJID010000740.1:0-12330 GCA_022204955.1 Macrophomina pseudophaseolina
TGCAGGGCGGAGGTGTGCCAGGGGGAGGCGGGGTCGAAGTGGGTGAGGTAGGCGGGCAGAGAGGTGGAAGCGGATGAGGAGGAGGGGCGGGGGACGGAGGCGAGGGGGATGTAGGTCGAGGCGCTGGGGACGAGAGCGTGTAAGGTGAGGGCGTGGTTGATTAGCTGGTGGAGTTTCTTATCCTGTGGTGAGTTGTTCTGTTAGATCAAGGGGGTTTGTTTGGGTTGTGGTGCAGGGGTGGATTGTTAGGTGAGGAAGTATACGTGGGGGAGAGAGAGAGAAGGAAAGGGGGGGGGCTGGGGCTTGTAGAGACTCACCCGCGTCTTTTTCTCCTCCTCCTCCAGGCCCCACACCCAGATTGGCAGCTTCCCAAACTCGTCCCGCAGCCGCTCCACATACCGCGCCGCGAACCCGCCCCACGCGTCGTCCACGGAGCTCATGATCTGCAGCCCCTGCAGCTGATCACTCTCCTCGACGAAGGGTCGCAGGTCCCGGTCCAGCAGGTCGTGCTCGCGGTCGAGGTTGGCGAACAGCTCGTCGCCCATGCCCCACGCCTCGAACGGGTTGAGCTGCGAGCGCAGCTCGAACTCGTGGATCTGGCACAGGCTGCGCGGGTGAAAGTACACCCGGCTGTAGTCGGACCAATACCGCACCGTGTCAGTCGTGAGGGGCGGCGGTTGCAGGCCCGCGTCAAGGGCTTGTTGGTAGGGGCTGGGTTGAATGGTCGGGGCGCGGTGAGTGATCGTGCTGCCGGGCCTGCGGAGGTTAGAGCGGTATTGTTAGCCTATTAGATGCCCCCCTGCTAGGATGAAGAGATCATAATGAGGAGTGCATGAGAGGGACTTTATAGACTGAGACTGTCGCGGAGAGAAGGCGGACGAATATAGACAGCAGGTTTGGCCATGCGGAGTTTCTTCAGCCAAAAAGCATATGAGCAAGGGCTATCATCACGACACCCGCCCTCATCATATCCTGAGCTCTTTCTGAAAGGATCCACGAATGCAATGCCATGGAATCGGAGACTTGAATTTACGGAAGAAACTTTCACCTACCACAACGATGCCCCGCCATCATCTTCCGGCTCGTACAGCGCGTTGATCTTCCTCATGCTCCCGAACCCGCCTTTCAAGTCGTAAATCACCGCACGCGGCATGTACGTGTCAGATCCATCGGCACCGATACCAGGTCTGAAATGGACGTCATGGTCTACCGGTGACGGCTCCGCTACTTTTGCGGCGTCGCCAGTTATTTCCAGGTCATCGTAGGTGAAGTAGGATTCCTGCGGCCATTAGATGGCTTTTCGTATCGAAGGAAGCGGAATATATCATATACCTGGGCGTTCCAGAAATGGGTGCCGAGATAGTTGCTCTGCTGGCCGAACTGGAGTGTCACGATTTCATGCATGGTTGCAGAGCGTGGTGGTTGGTTTACGCCCGCACGTTGTGGCGGGAGCCGAAGTGGTTTGGCGGAGTGCGGATTTTCTCGCCGCGAATATGGCCGAAGGCGTCTTGCGGCACGAGAAACGTTCACAAGTATGGGCAATCACGACGAGGATAATGGTGTTCTTCAATTCTTGGCGCCGTACCGTGGGCGACGTCATTTACCTGCCGGCTGCGTGCAACGGCTAGATTTAGACTTGGGTACTTCACCTGGTGAACATGATATTCTGTCACCGAGTGGCAAAAGCCGTCTATTTACATTTTTATTTTTTAAACACTCTGATCCTTTCCCATCACTTGATTGACTTCTATCCCATGAGTTGCAACTGGTCCTCCGGAGGCCATCTTGTTTGCGCAAAGCTCAGGCAGCGCTTGATACTCTGCAAGTACTTTCTTGTTATTTCATCACTCATGATATGTGCCGTCGCCTTGTCGCTTTCGTGTAGCTTCTCTCGTGCCGAACGTTCGTGAATACCGACCATGGTTACACCAATGGGCCATGCACTGCAAATGTTAGTGGAAGATCGGTGAAAACTGTAGAGGTAATACTTACGCCTTGCCGATACTGAGACGGAGGTAGCCGTCGTTCGCGTCAACATATCGCCTGTCTTGTGCTGCCTTGACAATCTCCACAACAGCCTCCAGGACGCTGTCCTCAACTTCATCCTTCTCCAACTTCCTGAACAGTGGCCGCAGATTCTCCTTGGCTTGTACCATTGCGTTGTACGCCTGCTTTCCCTGGAAACTGGTCTTGACATCGTCTGGACGCGCAGCAAGCGCAATCTCCCACTCTAGCAACATCATGTTGAAGTATGATCCAAGCTGCCGTGCGAGGAAATTTTTGCCCTCGGCATCCTTCGGTAGTGTGCCAGCCACCAGCATTTGGCCTCCTGGTACGGGTTCGAGGGTGGTGGGGATCGGACCCTCGTACATCTTCACAACTGGAGATTGGCCTGTGAGCCTCTTATACCGCTTCAGGCGCTGCTTGTGTGTCTCGCCGAACAGCTTCGCAGGCTCGTTCAGAGCACGCAGCTTCTCAAGCAGCTCCTCATCTGGAATGTCTTGCTCCTCATCTGGCAATGGTGTCTCCTCCTTCTCATCCTGCTTGTCCTTTGGCGGCAGTTCGGGCAGGCCGAGGCGTTTCCGGCGGGCTCGCTCAGCAGCTGCTTCCTCCTCTTCGCGCAGCTTGCGCGACTGCTCGGCCAGACGGCGCTTCTTTTCCTGGCGCTCGTGTTCGCGCTCCTGTTCTTCCTCTTCGAGCTTGCGCTTCTTCTCGAGCTTGGCTAGGCGTTCTTCCTCTGCTTTCTTCTGTTCGGCAAGGTAAGCGGCTTGACGTTGGGCCTCGACCTCGGAGCGCTTTAGGTACTTTTTGTTGGAGGAATCGCCGGGCGGAGTGGAGGATTTGCTCTTTTCAATCTGAGCGGACATGAGCTTGGCGAAATCCATGGCGGGCAAGCTGGGCTCAGAGCCAGGAACGGCGATGGTGGAGGGAGAGCAAGAGAGCAAGATGGAGTACAGGACGGTGGAGGCGCGTCGGAGCAGCTCGCCGGGCGAGATGGAGAGCGCCGGCAAAACCGCGGCCTGACACGAGGTGCGCCTTCCTTTGAAGCTGAGCTCCATCCGCACGCCTTTCCCCGCGACACAAGCCATTGCGCCGCTCCATTCATTTCTGCACAACTGCCCGGAAGCCTTTCGGCCCCGTCGCGTCTCCCCTCTGCATCCGTGCAGCTGCACTCACAATCCGCAACCATGAGCGTCGCCCCGAAGGTCGACCGCCAAACGACGACGCCATTCCTGCTGAAGCTCTTCTACCGCTCCAATGCCTTCCACCGCCTCGATGAATTCTCGCCCCACAGCTCCGGCCCGGCGCCACCACACCTCCAGATCTACACCTGGCCGACGTGCTCGCTGCGCGAACTGACGCATCTCCTCGTCTCCGCCTTGCCTTCGCTGCTCCCCGACCCCGCCATCGGCACGCGCCTGGCCTTCCGCCTCATCTTCCCGGACACGCGCGGTGCCGCCGGCGGCAGAGATTCCGGCCCCGGTAGATATCTGAGCAAGGAGCTCGGCAGCGTGGTCATCGGTGGCGGTGGTCCCGGTGTGGATGACGAGAGCGCTGCGGCGGCGGCGGCGACGAATGGCCGCGGCGCGCTGGACAAGCTGGAGGGCGATGCTGACAAAACGCTGGCTGATGCCCGGTTTGTTATCGGCGACTACGTTTCCTGCTGTATCCTTCCACCTGGCGCCGACGGGTCGGTAGCGGCAGGTCCACCGCCGGCGAGCCGGTACCCGTCCTCGAGAGACTACGGCGCGGGAAGAGGAGGCCCCCCGCCGCGGGAGAATGGGTACGGCGATAGGAGTTATGGTGGGGGCTATGGAAGAAGAGGCGGAGGTCCGAGATATGAGGGAGGTGGAAGGCTGGGCGGTGGAGGCGTGCCTCCGGGAGAATGGCGGAGAGGCGAGGTCCCGAGCGGAGGTCCGCCACCGGGTGGGTATGGTAGAGGTCGAGGCGGACGTGGATCGAGACCGTACTGAAGACCCCAAGGAGCGAGCATATTATCTTGCTCAAAGCTATCAAAACATTGGAGCCTTTGGATATTCTGGGCTTTATCAGGCACTCAAGCCACAGTCTGCGGCCTTCGAGAAAGTTATGAGACCAGAGATCAACGACCACTAGAGGAGGCCGGCCTCATAAAGGCAATTGCGGCGCTCTTTTGGAGAAAGGAAGACCCCGGAGATATCCACACTTTTGTGTCGAGCGCATTGCTCGGAGGTTTCAACGAATGATTTAGGTGCATGGATATTAGGAGTACGTCTGGCAGGAAAACAATGAAATACCCATTCTTGCATTCCATCTGCATTCGCGGGTAGCACGTGAAGCACGTGTCACTAGTACGTACCTCCCCATTCAGACTCGACCGGGGCGGAGTAGGTGGCTCGGGCAGCGGCTGCTGTGCCAAGGCGGTCAGAGTGGTGCGCCGAACCAGCCTGTCGGAACATCGTCCACCTTCTCCCTCCATCTACATCATTGACCGCAAGCTCTACCGCGTCCAACTCACACCAACAAGCATCTTTCATACCCTACTAGCCTGAGTCATCGCGTACCACCGCATCTTACAACCACTGGGCATCCTGCATACAGCTTCCGTCGCTCTCCA
Organism: Macrophomina pseudophaseolina; assembly: GCA_022204955.1. Lineage (NCBI taxonomy): Eukaryota > Fungi > Ascomycota > Dothideomycetes > Botryosphaeriales > Botryosphaeriaceae > Macrophomina > Macrophomina pseudophaseolina. The sequence continues at coordinate 4,598 of JAJJID010000740.1, forward strand.
TCCGGCTCTACGAGCACCCGCACGCGAGCACACCCAGCCACCATGCGACGACCGCAACATTCCACGACCCTGTCCGCCGCCACGCTACTCCTGGCACTACCATCGCTAGTGACAGCCGTCAACCTTGACTGCAAAGATGTCCGCGTTGACGGCAACGGCTATGATTTTACAGAGCTCGGCGGCCCTCGTCAAGTGCACTGGGTGGAAGACCAGCCGCCGTCTATCCTCAACACCACCTTCACCATCGACATCTGCCACCCCTTGAAAGTGGTAAAGGGCATCAAGAAGGAGGACCAGTGCCCGACCGGCACACGAGGTGCGTTTCGCCCCCCGAACTACCTTTCTTCGCCGCATTTTCTCCGCCCGCATCTACTTCTAAAAAGGCCCCCAAGAGTTGTAGGCTGACATTCTGAAACACGGATCACAGTATGCGGCGTCACCACGCTCTACAACCCCGCCGACAACACGTCGAGCATTTCTAAAGTCGTGCCCATCGCCGGCAACTACGCATACTCAAGCGGCCACCTCGACCCCAAGTGGACGAAGCTGCGCGGCTCCGACTCCAACGCCGACGCCGAGAAGGAGGGCTTGCGCCTCGAGCTGAGGGGCGGCAAGTACCCGCATAACAAGAAGAACGGCAAGAAGCAGAAGGCCTTGATCGAGTTCATTTGCGATCGCAACCGCACCGGTACCGAGGGCACCAATCTTGATGGGCGGGATACCGAGGACGGGAAGGACAAGGAGGAGGAGGAGGAGGAGGAGGAGGAGGAGGAGAAGAGGATGCGGCGGTTGGCGAAGAAGCTGCGGGTGAGGGCTGACGATGAGGAGGAGGAAGACGACAATGACGAGGACGGTGATGATGATGACGATGATGGAGACGATGACGAAGAGAAGCCCGACAAGAGCAAAGCCCTACAGTTCGTCAGCTACAAGGAGGAGGATGGCTTGGATGTGCTGCGTCTGACCTGGTACACCAAGTTCGCCTGCGACGACGGAGGCAAGGATGACTCCGGCTCCAGCAAGTCGGAGCACTGGGGCTTCTTTACCTGGTTGATCATCATGTAAGTTGCTATGGTCTTCATGCCTTGATCATACGCTAATTTTCTTCACACAGTTTCTTCCTCGGCACCGCCGCCTACCTCATCTTCGGCAGCTGGCTCAACTATGAGCGATACGGCGCCCGCGGCTGGGACGCTGTGCCTCACGGCGACACCATCCGTGACCTGCCCTACCTGATCAAGGACTTCGGCCGCCGAGTCACCAGCTCCGTGCAGGGTGGTGGCTCGAGAGGTGGTTACAGCGCCGTGTAAGTCTTTCCGCCACACAAAATGCAGACCCTGTTTTCTAGACTTGGGAGAGGAGTGGCGGGGAAATCTTTCTTTGCGACGCACTCACTGCTGGAGTTTTGTTATGGATCGACGGTATGAAGGAGTAATTAGCAGGCATGGCAGCGGAGGATATATACGATAACAACGAAAGGGATAGAAGAGAAGCAGTTTCCTGAAGCAATCCTTGGATACATATATTGCCTTTACCAGCATAGTGCGCCTTACCCCGTATAATTTGCTCTCACCCATTACGATTTTGTACTTCACATACATTGTCCGGCGTCTATTGAGTCCCACGCTTACTTCTCATCACGGATACAGATCACTGTGAGTTAGGCTGCATCCTCACTCAGGCATTCGAGAGATTATTTTCAACTCTTGTAGGTACTGATACTATGGAGTCCATTCCCTTACTTGCAAGGACTGTCTTGCAGAGGTTTTGCACGTCAACGGCTGCCAGGGGCAGTCGCTTCATGTTACATTCTATGTCTCATGTCGTTGCTTAGCTAGTGAGAGCATGTAGGGAAGCGAGAAGAAAGTATTGTTGTTTTGTGGACGAAGCTTGCGCGTCGTGAACTTTGGGTTTAATTTTTCTTTTTTTCGTCTTTGGAATAGCTTATACCTTGACCCTCCCCCCTCTCCACGAATCCCGAGGGGCGAATATAAAAAGAAAAGCTAAAAGCTAGGGGAAATGAAAGAAAAGGATAAAGACAGAAGAACGCGCACGCCATACTTTCTTGGCTCGTCGCCTCTGCGCCACACTCGCTTCGACGCTGCTGACAGAGGACGGTGTCTACTGCCGTGCAGCGTCTCCGTTCATCCTCTCACGAATTTCAGGCCCCCGTCTCCGTCCCGTTCTAGCTTCGCTTCCATGCGCTCCGCCTGCTCGTCCATCTCCATCTTGTCCTTCGCGTCCAGCTCGTCCTTATGCCAGCCGCTCAGGCTGTGGAACAAAAATGGGACGAGACTGGACTTCCAGAGGAAAGTGGTGCGATCCGAGCGACTGATCCAAAGACTAGTGCCCAAGAACAGAGCCTCGAGCACGGTGAGGAGTCCTGGAAGACGAGCCATGGCCAGCGGACGACGACGTAGACTTCCGGTGAGAAAGCATCTCCGTAGTGGCATGTTGCGTTCGGAGTCGAGGACATGATGTGCATGGAGAACGCGTTCGTGGTGGCCGCCATGGCGTCGGCGGCGCTTCCATACTCGATTATGTGCTGTCCAAAAGTGAAGCCCGAACCACTGCCATCCACTGAAAAGTCGAGAAGATACTCGAGGTGCTCTTGAAGATTCCTGAGGCCGGCGCGTCCAACGGTGAATTGGTAAGTCGTGCCCCGGTGAGTGGTGCGGAACAATACAGCGGTGTAGGTCGCGTTGGTAGAATTAGCGGCGTTATTTGGTGACGAAACTTGAGTTGAGTGCGTATCTCCTGGGGCAAAAGCCTCCAAGGGACGCTCCTCCACTGTGTAATGGTCCAAATTCCATTTCTCTTTGACTTGACATGTTAGCGGGATGATCTGGACAGCCTGATCGCATACCCACCACTTGAAGTCGGTTGTTAAACTGGGCGCACCAGCTGCTCCTGCACTCAGTGACGTCCGCTTCTCTGTATCCGTATTTGGCATTCGTTATGTTGTTACCGGAGAGAGTGGAGGCGTTTGCTATCGCTACGAACAGGATATCGGGGAGGCTCGTAACTTCTACTGCCTTCGTAGCGCCGTCCATAACTTGACCTTCTTCAGAAGCCGCGAAGCTGAAACGGGGATAAGAGCGCAAAAAGGTATAGCTAGCCACACCGTTAACTCGGATTTCTCGGGGGTTATGTATCGCTTGGCGATTCGCTGGGCATCTGCATCCCAGATAGTTTCCCCGGTTTCCAATAGAGTCGGAAATGTGTCGCTCACAAAATACTCACGTGTTATGTCCTGACAGGAGCTACATATGGCAAGAGTAGCGAAGTCGGTCCAGGAACAATTGTCTGACGAGCAATTGTACTCAATATCGGCAGGCACGCCAAGAAGCCCTTGCACTATGGCATTCTGGCCGCTTGACTCCAGCACGTCTGTCATATTCATTAATAAAATGCTCTTTCAAATGGTAGCTGGGCGACCTACCACCCACCCGCGAATCCCGCTGTTCTCCATATGACGTTGTCATCGATATCTAGGCAGTGCGGTTTTCCTGGCGCACCTCGCGGGTCTGGAACGAAAGCAGCTGCTGTGCGAAAGGCTCCATGGTCAATGAGAATAGCATGACGAATGCTCCAAGGCTGGCGATAAATTCCCTATTACGAAAAGGACGGCAAATTATAAATACCACCGCGCCCCGGGGGCCTCGGCTGGCGTCGTCGTAGAGATCCAATTCCGGGATTGGGCGCCTTTCGTGTCTGAAGTGACGCCATTTGAGTTGGCTTATGCCTGCGGCAACTGCAAGTTGCATGGACGTCTTCAAGATCGTGACGAACGTCGAAATCATGGTTTTGGGGCGACCATGATACACCAGCTCTGCAACGGTTGGTTGTAAATGTACGGGAGAATGGTGGCGACTGCGGCCATGCAGCCTATGCTGAGGACAGCACCGCTAACCTCCCAGAGCCACAAACCCCTAAGTGCTTTATTGAAACCATGTTTCCAGTTTCTCTTTTGTTTGTTGCCTTCATGTGAGGCTCCATCCTCATCCATCATCAGAGTCTCGGCTGGCGAGTGTTGACCGTTCACGGACTCATGAGGCTGGGCGCTCTGTCCGTTCGGGCATCGTTGTTCCTGTTCCGTTAATGCATTCTGGGGAGAATACTCGGGGTCGTTTTCCTCAGCCAGGAATGGCCGCGTGGCGGTTGGAGGTTCTGGCTCCACGCCAATGTCGCTTCGAGTGTTGTTGTTAGGAGAGACTGAACCACACCGAGCCAATATGGGGCTGAAGTCCAGGCAGCCGCGGCCGTCAAGTGATGTGCATGGCGTACCTCGTGTGCTCCGGAACGCCATTGTTGATGCCCCGGAAGGACAGCGATAGGCAAAATGTGATTATCAAGAAACTTTGGGTTACGATGTGGGTATGGGCCAGCCCAAAAATCAAGCGGTTCAAGGCTTATTATCTTATCATCGTCAGTTGTGGCAGTTGCACCAAATGCATGCAGCTGACGATAATATTCAGCTCCGCGGGGCCTTCAACAAGTGCCTGCCTGAGCTCAGGGGCCCCGAGATCACGCATGTGAAACATTGCGACCAGGCTGTCCTTTAAAAGTCCTTCTGGAGAGCCTGGGCTGTCAGAAATTCAGCACACAGCAGGATTGCGTGACGCACCTCCATATCTGTACTACAGTTGCGTCTCCTCGCCACACTTGACATCGCAAGGCTGGCCTGCTGCCTTGCAAGTGCGTCCACACCCCCTTCATGAAACTAAAGGCTATATCCTGACACAGTATACCGTATTTTAACAAAAGCCAGGTGACACTAGTTGTATGAGTATAATATGGTACCAACTAGTACCAGCAAAGCTATCAAAAGACGAAGACCGAGCGGCGGGCAAAGAGCAATGAAGAGAAGAACAGCTCGCGCTTTCCGCAGAGGAAATACAATCAGGCCGTGGAACCGACAGCAAAGCGAGATAGGAATGCTCAGGCCATCCAGCCGCCGCCCCCACAGGCGGGCGCCGTCACGGCCGCCGCTCCTCAGCCGCGGTCGTATCCACGCCCAGCGTGATGTACGCGACAAGCCCCGTTCGCGACGTCCGCGCCATCCGCCGGCACGACGCTCACGTCCGAGTCCGCGCCCCTGGCCGGATCGGCCGCGAACGATCATGTCGTCCGCGTTCTGCGCGCGCACAATCTCCGTGTGCTGCGCGTACGGCTGCGTCGCCCATGATCTGCGCCGACAGCTCTTCCTCGAAGTAGATCTGGCCGGTGGAGAATGACGCTGCCGCTCGCAATCGTTTCCGTTGTTGGCGTGCAGCGTCCAGTCGGTCATTACTTGCGTGTGCATGTGTATTGCGCGCTTTCGGCGTACAAACCGGGGAAGATGGACTTGATCTCGAGCATGCCGTGCACGTCGGTCGGCCACATGCCGCGCAGAAAGGTGGTGGCGTCGGTATGCAGGTGTCTGGTGCCGAAGGTAAAGTTGGTGATGTTTTTTTTTTTTGGTCGAGGACGGTGGAGAAGGGTATATTGGGTCAATGCCGGTGAAGCTGGAGTAGTAACCTTTGTGCGTGGCTGGGTGTGGTCAGTGGGGGTAGTTCTCTCTTTGTTCTTTTCTCTCTCTCTTTTTGGGAGGGCGTATTGGTTTTTTGCTTACCAGTAGAATTGCGGTGCAAAGGCTGACCAGCGCGTTCTCCAACGGCTCGCAGGTGGCCATGTCGAGGACGCCGATTTCGAGCCATATCGGCACGCCGGATTCGTTTTCGGACATGTCCTGCCTGAGCAGCTGGGCGCTCGGCCAGAAGTAAGGCCCGGCGGTGGCCTCGGGGACAAAGACGCAGGTGTCGTTTTGGAGGATGTCGTAGTAAGGGGCTTCGGTGGTGATCTGGTAGGTAGTGTTTCCAGACCTTTCAAGCTCTAGAGCCCGCTTCGTCTTGATCCTCATGGACTAGCGCTTCTCGTTGAACTGGGCCACTTTTGAGGCGCAGCGCTTTGAGAGCTCGGCTCTGCGGTGTAGCTGTTCCGGAGTGGAGGCATGTTCAGGATAAGCCAAAGAGGAGGCAACTAATAGAATGATGGCATTAAGACCGCTATATGACTTCATTTCGCAAAATCGAATCCTCGTTATCAGGCAATATAATGAAAATGGATCTGAGCGAGTTTGGTAGAAGGAAGACGTACTGCGGAGTCTCTCTTCGATTTATACCACTCAGCTAGATATCTCCAGACATCTGCCAGATCTTCAAGGAATAGGCGGATTCGAGGCAACGTATACTACCACCGCATTCCTTGTGTTTGCAATGAGACCCTGTCCCTTCGTATGCGCAAGATCTTCAGCTGGCACTTACTGAAAATTGAATAGTCTGGCAACATTCAGCGGAGTCGATTCTGTGGGTGGTCATTTTGCAGTCAATAGTAAGGAGCCTCGCAGTGGAGACACGGCGTTAGGAGGAGGTGGAAGCACCGTACACGAAATTATAGGCAGACAAGCACTTGGCAACCGCAAGAAAGATATAGGATCTGGGGTACTAAGAAGCCAGGAGATGGGGTGCCAAGACGCTATACACTGCTATCTGTGGGTCTGTTTGATATTGAATATCGCACACGCCGTGTCAAATACTTGCGATGGAATACACAGGTCGAGAGAAAAATCACGCGTGACAAATAGGCCTGCAGTGTAGTTTGTGGTATGTAATGAAGCTTCATTGATCAAGCTATCTGGTAGGAGTGCGAATTCGCAAGTGTATCATATGATGCTGCTCTCTCGGACTTTTTCAGTTGTCCCCAGCAGTTGTAATATGCGCCGCTTACCAACTAGCATCAGACAAAGACTGTGAGTGTAGCATCAAGCGATGGACGCAGAGGCGGAAAAATTACACTACAAAAAAAGAAGAAGAAAAAAAATCGGGCGCCGTAAAAGACGATCCGGGAAACAAAGATGGTTCTACTCACTGTTCACCGAGTAAGGGCTTGTTGTTTGTTTCATGGCGGCGCTGGAGATGAAGGGCAAATTACTGAAATAGTGTCTCGGGAGTCAACCTCCTGATTATGTGTGCATTGGGAATGCTACGTGTCCCGAATTGTTTGACGACGATTTTGAGAAGTTCTTAGCAAGCAAGCAAAAGAACATGGCAGATCTTGCCCTTAATAGCAGTCCAAGGTGTGGCCAGCCATTTATCTTCGTGCCTATGGAATATTCGAATACAGCGGAGAGGCGGAAATGTAGCGTAAACTCTTTCCTTCGAGCCTCGTCTGCACATCATTGCGTCAATGAAACAAACCATTTGAGTGGGGGTTTCTTAGGCCAATAAAGCGAGAGTGTTTTGTCAACGACAGCATCTCTAAGCAACAGACAGCCGTTCCGTTTCGATCAAGCCCAGCTGCCAGACCCTCAACGTGTTACGCTATTAAGAATCCAAACCTCCGATCAGCTTATGGGCTCGGGCTTTGCACATCCATATCAAGAAGGATGGTAGGATATCAGCGGTCTGGTTGCCGGGAAGAGACCGTTATGACCGGAGGAGGGGCAAGATCGGCGGGCTCGCACTTTTCGGCTGCGGCCTTTTCAAGCGTCAATGAACCTTCGGACAACCGAGACGAGGCTGTTTGGATAGTTGAGTACATAGAAGGCCCTGAATGAGCGCCAGCTGATGAATTCATCTGTACCCGCCTGCGCCAAGGCTATTTGATACGAGTTATCATTGTCTACAGGAAGCCTGGGGAGTGAAAATGTACGTGTTGAGCTGCGTCCAACCTCTGAAGAACAATGACTCGTC
>JAJJID010000741.1:0-12246 GCA_022204955.1 Macrophomina pseudophaseolina
TTATAGCTTTATACGTACTCTCTAACGTCCGTAGTAATGCCTTTCCAGTAGTACTTCTGCGAAAGGACTTCCTAGGTACGGCGAACGCCGTAATAGCCACTACTTAGATCGTCGTAATTTCTAAGCAGGATTTCCTCGCGTAGCGGAGTACACTTTAGTACGTATACCCGCCCTTAGTAGCGTAGGAGCCCTTGCCCGTCGATCGTATACTAATCGCACGCTAAAAGTACTCTTTTAGTAAGCTATTCCCGTACCTCTACGCAGAAGGCGTCCCTTCGTTACTTAGTGCGGATAAAGTTAGCAAGCGACTTAGAAGTATCTAATAACGCTATTTCGGCTATAGTAGCTACTATAACTATAGTCCGTAGCACGAAGCTTTGTACTAAGCTCGCGCTAGCCTCTTTATAGCCGGTGTAGGCTAGGGGGGCCTCGCCCTTATAGGCAAACTCGCTATATTCCTTATAAGTAACGAAACAGACTAAAGCGGTTCGGTAATTACTACCGCTAGTTTTATGCTAGCTCTCTACGATGTTTCTGTTAAGCTCATCGGTGGCGCGTAGGGGCTCTCTTAGCCCCTAAAGCTTAAGTTTACGCTATAAAGTAGGCAATATAGTATTAAGGTACGTTCTCTTCTCGTTTTCCTTAAAGCTAAGGGCATAGTCTAGGCGCCTTAAAAGGGCGTCCGCTGGATTAGACTTACCCAGCTTATATTCGATATTAAAATCGAACTCAGCTAAGGTTTCGGTATAATGGGCTTAACGAGCCGTAAGGCTCTTAGTTATTATAAAATACCGAAGGTTATTATAATCCGATAGTACCCGCACCGGCGTCTGCACGTGTGCTAGGTAGGGTCGCTAATGCTTAAAATATTATACGATCGCGTGAAGCTCCTTATCGTAGGTATCGTACCTAATCTCAGCTCCACTAAATTTATGGCTAAAGTACGCAACGGGGTACCAGTGGCGTTAATCGCCCTTAGCCCCTATAGGCTAGAGGAGAATACCGCCGTAGGCGTAGTCCGAGGCGTCGGTAATAAGCATAACTGGCAGATTCGGGTCATAGTGCCGTAGAACGGGCGCACGCGTAAAGTATACTTTTAGCCTACTAAACGCCTGCTTTACATCTACGGGCCACTTTCAGGGCCTATACTATTTAGTTGGCCCTTTCTTCGGTGCTCATTTTGTATCCGGATTCGGGTCCTAGGCTACCTTCTTTAACAAGCTTATCAGTGGCTGTACCACCGTAGAATAATTCTAAATAAAGCGCCTATAGAAGTTAGCAAAGCCTAGAAAAACCTAAATATCACGGTAGCTTTGCAGCTCTAGCCAGTCTTTAATTACTTCGACTCTCACAGGGTCCATAACAACCCCCCGAGGGGTAACGATAAACCCTAGGAACTTAACGTGCTTAGTGTAAAAACTACACTTAGACGGTTTAGCGTAGAGGCCCCAATTACGTAGCCTTTAAAGGACTCGTTTTACGTGCTTAACGTGTTAGGACTCGTCCGCTAAGTATATAAGTATATCATCTAAATACACCACGTAAATCATATCCACTAGGCCTCCCAGGGCTCGGTGGATATACGATTAGAAGGTTGCGGGCGCGTTAGTTAAGCTAAATAGCATAACTAGGTACTTAAAATGCCTATAACGAGTCTTAAATATAGTTTTCTACTTATTACCTTCCTTTATACGGATTCGGTAATAAGCATCGCGCAAGTCTAGCTTAGTAAAAATCTTTGCGGTGCTTAGGCGGTCTAGCAACTCGCCTATAAGAGGTATAGGATAGCCGTTCTTAACGGTGACCTTGTTTAGGCCTCTATAATCCACACATAACCGCATGGTGCCATCTACCTTGGGGGCGAAGAGAACAGGCGCACCCGCGAGTGACTTACTATACCTAATCCACCCCCATTCCAGTGCCTTGTTAATGTATTCCCTAAGAATCCGTAGCTCGGATTAGAAGAGTCTATATAGAGGCATTAACGGCGGTCCGGAACCTATAACGAGGTCGATAGCATAGTCGAACTTAGTATATTACGGCAGCTTAGCAGCTTATTCGTCTAAAAAGACGTCCAAGTACTCCCTATATATATTCGGAATCCCGTCGCGGACCTCCTTAGCCACTCTAGCTAGGAGTGCGTCTGCTAAACCGGCGAGTTCCTTATACGGCTCGCATGCTTTTTAGATATGGGAGTGCAGCCCTTGCAAGTAGATAAGCTTTCGGTTAGAGCGGAGCCCTTCTAGGTTCCTATTATCCCTACCCTACTTTTCGCATGCTTAAAGCATGCTTTCCTTATACTAAGAGGCTACGGAAGAGTTAAGATTACCTTCCTAATTCCCCAGGCCGCCCTTAGGGACGAGCTAGTAATTAGATAGCCAGAGGGAGTATATTTACTCTCCTAGCTTTAGGTCCTAGAGTAGTTCCTTAACGCCTACTAGGTGCGCAAGCTCTAGCGAGCCGATGCCCCAGCAGAACGTTCCTCTTCCAAAGTTAATAATAGGCCCGGCAGCCCTTAACTAGGGCATGCCAAGTATAACATCGTAGCCCGTAAACGAGCCACTCTAGTAGGTTTAGGGTTCGGTGGTGCGTATAGCGCCCTCCGAGTCACACGTGGTAATCTCTACGATATAGGGGTCGTGCAACGTAACGGTAGTATTATTAAAAAGGCGGGCAAACGGCTTAACACTAGCTTACACACTTTATAAGGCAAGTCGCTCTACGCATTTAAGAGACACGAGGTTTAGATCGTAACCGCAGTCTATTAGTACTCGGATTTTAATAGGACCGAATAGGGTCTCTATCGACGTAATAATTTCTATACGTTTTAAACTACCTCCCGTTTAAGGCCCTAACCGTAAGAAGGAGAGGAAAGCGATTAGGGCTTCCCTTTTCCCGAGCCTTACTTACCTTTATAGTTCGCCTAGTTGGCGTGGCCTTTAGCCTACTTTTCGCCTGCGTTCGGGGTACTAGACCCGTGCGAACCGCCTACGTTTAGGGGAGCTAACGCTTTAGACTATAATTAGTCCTCTTTGGCCCTTTTACTATTTCCAAAACCCTTATAGGGCCCAGTGCGTCCCGGGCCAGGGATAATAAGAGGGCGCTTAGTCCCCTACGACTATTACCCTTCCTCGCCTTTCTTATAGGGCCTTATTACCTCTAGAGTTTACTTAACGCGTTGGATTTCGGCTACTAAATCCTCTTCTGCCTACACCCTAGTAAGGAAGGACTAGCGCACGAGCTCCGTACGTATAGATAGTAGGAGTTAGGAGTAGATCTAGTTAATACGATAATCTACGTCGTAAATCCGGTACGTAAATTTATCCTCGTACGTCTTTATCTAAGCGTAGAAGTCTATAAACCTCTAGCCCTCCTTTATTACTATAGTATAGTAACTAACGGCGTTATCAAGGCGGTAGACAATAGGGTTACGAATATAATCCTATACCAACGTCTTAAACTCCTACTAAAGTAGCTCTAGCTTCTTCTTATTTATTAAACATCTTTAGTGTAACGGCGGCCTCTTCCACTAGGCTTTGGAATCACCTAGTAGGGTTAAGTAACGGTAAGGTTTACCTTAAAGGACAGGAGAAGGGTAAAGGATTAGGACGATGGGTAGTAATTACGTAATAGATTGGGGCGCGGTGCGCGTTAGGCTTGTTACCTCCAATAAGTCTATATTAGAATCTTAAGTTGACTACGAAGGCTAAAGTACTACCTAATAAGTATGTCTATATACTATAGGAAAGCTATGACAATCTGGATCTATGTATATTAGATCTTTGGGGTTTAGATCTATAGTCCTTAGATCTATATAGATCTAGGGTGGACCCGGTGGGTCGCACGTAACCTAGGCGCTAACGCCTATTTTCCGGAAACCCGACTTCCACACTTGCGGACCTAAGCGGACGGGATAATCGCTATTCTCTAGTCCGTTCCCTGCGTACTAAGTCGGTTTTCCTAGATCCGTGATTCTTCCTTGTGGGCATCCTTCCCCTGCGGGATCTTGGGCTTCGCCGTTGTTCCTGGTGTTCGCTATGCCGCGTGGGCACCGTTCCCGTGCGGGCCGCAACTGCTGCCTTGCCCAGGCCCGTAGGCGCTGTCTTCCCCTGAGGCTGGTCCTCCCGTGCGGGCGTGCTAACCGTGCGGCTCTACTGCCCGTAAGGTTTCTTGGCCCCTGTGGTGCCTTTTCCCGTGTGGGCTTTCCGCCCGTAGGGTTATAAAGCCCTTGTCCTCTGGGGTTCGTAACATTTAGACGTGCTGGGAGAGGATTTTATACTTAGACAGCCCTTTAGTAGCCTAAAGAGTCCTTCTAAGATAGTCCTTGTTTACCCGGTACACGCTAAATATTACGGCGCAGCCTCCACAGTAGAGATAAGAAGGTCGAAAGGGAAAGAAATCAGGAAGGATTAGGTAGAGAGAATCATTACGTAATCTTAAATACGTAACTAGCCCATCCGACCCACCTATCGCCTACGAAAGCCCGGGCGACATAGGGCTACTATCGCCTATAATAGCCACGGCGACAAACGGCTACACTAGATTATATACACTTTTCTACTTGTATATAAACTATACTCCTTAGATAGCTTTGACCTTCGTGGTCAACTTCAACAATAGAATTTGGACTCTATTAGTAATACGGCCTTCGCACGTAGTGCTCAGTCTCGTTACGTATTCGACTTGCTCTCACCCTCTTCTTATACCCACTTAAGAAAAACCCCCTCGACAGGTTTTCTCCCTCTTTAGTGTTTGGATCCTTAGAGGCAGAGGCCCGCTCGTTACACTTTAACCACCATCCTTATAAGGAGAGGAAGGCTCTAAGATCAAGTCTCATCGGGTAAGATATCACCCCCTAACGAGTTTAGGAAACAGCAATGGCACCAGGCTCTTAAATAAATATCGATCCTGCGGAGGGTCAGAACCAAGGTATTTAAGAACAGGCTTAGCCCACGGAGCCCACTAGAGAGGAGCTCGTGCAGCTCATCGAGGAGCTAAAAGCTTAGAACGCTCGACTAATCGAGTATACGACAAAGCGGAGCGCTACTAAGGTTAAAGTAGCGGCACCCGAGAAGTTCGATAGGAATAGAAAGAAACTTTAATCCTTCCTCCTCTAGATATAACGCTACCTCTAGTTTAACCAAGCGCAGTTCGACAGCGACGCTAAGAAAGTACTCTTCGCATTAACTTATCTCCGGGAAACGGTAGAGGCGTAGATGGAACCATACCTTCGCGACTATCTAGCCAACGAACACTCTCTCGAGAAGAGACGAGAAAAGACTAAGGAAATTATTAATATATACGAAGGATTCGCCGATAACCTAAAGGTTACTTTCAACGATCGAGATAAAGTCCGCAAAGCCTCCAATAATATCATAACCGTTAAACAATTAGGATCTATAGCTATCTACGCAACTAAGTTTTAACAGCTTATAGCCTATCTCGAATAGTCGGACGAGACTTTCCGCGACCTCTTCTACAAAGGCCTAAAGGACGAAGTTAAGAAGAATATAATTACCCATAAATACCCGTCTACCTTCTAGAAGATAGTAGACCTTACGTCCTAGATCGACGGTCGTATATACGAATAGAAAATAGGTTCTCAACAAGCCAACACCTCGAAGCCTCGCCGCGAAAAGATAACCCTCGAAGGCGAAGACGCTATAGCCCTTAACGCGGCCAACCGATAGGATTCTAAGAAGGGTAATAATAACGTTCGAAATAATAACAAGAAGCCTAAAGGACTAAATCCGAACTAGACGGACGAGCAGAAATAGCGCTATAAGAATCGACTCTATATTACTTGCGGTAGCGATAAGCACTTCTCTCCTAAGTACCCGCAGAACCCTCGTAATAAGAAAGATGGAAAGTAGACTTCGAGCGCTTAGCGCGAAGTATCGGTTGCATCCCGCTAAGACAATTATAATACGCTACACTAGACAGCCTGCTACAACGACGACTATTAGACGCACTAAAGCAGCAAGGATATATCTAAATAGTACTCCCACGAACCTCGACAATTCGGTATAATAACTAGAAACGAAGAAGTCATTAAGACCGACGATATCATCGATAACTTTCCCTTAGATAAGAAACTCGTTAATAGCAGTATAGAAGAACTCTACGAAAGTACGTCCGAAAGCGATAACGAATAGTTAGGAGACGCCCCAACGCTATTTAATAAGTAGAACACCCTTATCTTATTAGAAGTTCTCGCCGGAAGATACGACATTAGCAAACGTCTACACGACGAATAGGGCAACCTTAACTAAATAATCTAGATTCCGCATTAAAGAAGCCTTGCCTTAACCGTCATCTAGGGATAGCGTTAGAATACTCTCTAGGAAACCCGGATTAAACAAGACAGAAAGAAATACGAACTCCCGGTAACCAAAGAGACGACACTTATTAAACGCTACTACTAAAGAACTTCTGCGCGCGAATAAGCAGACTACGACTCCCTTTAAGAATTAGTAAGAATTCTTTATTAATACGGCACGGCAACCATCTAGAATAGCACGCTCTAGTAGATACCGGACGAGAAATTTAACTAGCCAACCTTCCGATACCAGGTGCGAAAGGACATAGTTTACTAGCAAAGGAAGCAGAACACCGGTAAATAGACTAACTAGAAACAAGCCTACCTTTAAGTTAACGAATAGAAAGACTATATGCATAGTAAAGTCTACGGCTATCCGAAGCCAAAAGCCTAGACGGCCCTACGGCATTGGGATCGACCTAGGGGCCACGGTCTAGGTCCCTTTACATGGTATCACGCATATCGAATACGGAAACTCTTACCGGAAAGAAACTTTAGAGACAATTCAAGATCACCGAAGTTCTGCGAGGACGTAAGATCTCGATACTAGTCAATAGTAGGTCGAGCGGAGACTTTATTTATAACGAACTAGTACAAGAATTAAACATCCCTTATCGAAAGAAGAAAGAACCCTACTCTCTTAGCGGATTCGACGAAAGAAACGCCAACTATAGAGAAGAATAGGTACGTATCGAAATAGAGGAAGTCTTACTAGAAATTAACGGACACCCTAATTAGGTTACTCTTAACGTCTAAAGGATCCCAGGACACGATGTTATCCTCGGAATACCTTAGCTTAGAACTCGCAACCCCCTTATTAACTAGGTAAGCGATACACTCTTCCTACGACAGGATATTTAGGATATTATCGAAAATCCCGAAAGCAGTTATAAGAATATTAAACAGGAACTACTAGATATTTTCTAAGAATATATCTTTAGTATAAAACGAGAAGTAGCTAGTATAAGGCCTAAATATAGTAACTATGTAGGCAACTCCGATAGTAGTATAAGTTAGAACTAGGACTACGACGTAGAAGGCGAAGCCTTCTTAGTAAAATATAATCCTACCGCAGGAATAAGCCCTACTAAGCGAAACGATACCCTCGAATCATTAGAAGAAACGAAAGACTTAAACGATAGCGTAAGGCCTAGTATCGGCAGCATCAATAGCAACCTTAAGAAAGGCCTAAGATGCAGCGCCTTAAGCGGAGTAAGACCTACCGAGTCAAGTACTCCCGAAAATCAGATACAGCACACCTCACGAAGGACTACGCGGAGAAAGCGTAAGGCCAAGAATAAGACTTCGCGGAAGCAATTAGTAGCCCCGGAACCCCCCGTAGACGTCTAGATAATCTTAAGAGAGGCATTTAGGCACATGCGACGCCAAGGACAATAGGTCTGCCTTATATATATTAAACCCTCACCGGCGGTGCAACAGAGAGCATTGGCTAGGGCCCAACGGGAAAGGCCAAAGGATAAGAACTATCTAACTCCCATCGGAGGAGACGATCCCGCGAGGATCAAGAGAGGATAATATAGTAGTTTAGAGATATAGTAGAAACCACAAGAAATACCTCTAATCCTAGAAATAGAAACGGTACCCGACGAGTATTAGGACTTAGTAGCCGTTTACCAGGAAAGAGGAAAGGAAGACTTGCTAAAGCATTAACTATAGAACCACGAAATTCCGCTTAAGCTAGAAATGAAACCGGCTTACAAACCTATCTATTCCTTATTAAAGAAGGAAATAGAAGCTTTAAAGAAATATATCGAGAAAAACCTCGAATAAGAATATATTCGGCCGTTAACGTTATTAGCCGGATATCCGATCCTCTTCGTTCCTAAAAAGAATAGTAAGTTACGCCTCTACGTCGACTACCGATAGCTTAACGACATTACGATTAAGAACCGCTACCCGCTCCTACGCATCGATAAGCTCTAGGATAAGTTAGGGAATGCAAAGTACTTTACGAAGCTAGACCTCCGGGACGGATATTACTTAGTTAGGATTAAAAAAGAGAAAGAATAGAAGATAGCCTTTCGCACGAGGCTAGGACTCTACGAGTATACGGTTATACTATTCGGGCTTACTAACGCGCTAGCAACCTTCCAGAATCTCGTTAATAATACGCTGCGCGAATACTTAGATATCTTCTATATAGCTTACCTCGACGACATCCTTATCTTTTCGGAGACCCTCGAGGAATATAAAAAGTATATTAAAAAGATCCTAGAAACCCTCTAAGCTAAGAACCTATCTATCGCACTAGAGAAATGCGAATGGCACGTATAAAGAATAGAATTCTTAGGCTTCGTTATTACCCCCGGACACGTCGGTATAGACGACTCGAAACTAGACTCCATTAGAGAATAGCCAGTACTAAAGATAATTAAGGAAGTATAGTCCTTCCTTAGATTTACGAATTTCTATAGGAAGTTCATCTAGAACTATTTAAAGGTTACGAAACCCTTAACGCGACTTACTTAGAAGGAGTATGGCTTTTAATAGGGAGACGATTAGCAAAACGCCTTCGATTCGCTAAAACGGATGTTTTGCGAAGCACCCGTCTTAGGAATATACGATCCCGACAAACCAATCGAAGTAGAAACTAATGCGTTAGGATTTACCCTAGAAGCATGTCTTAGCTAGCCTAACGAACAAGGTAGATAGCATCTAATCGCGTTCTACTTAAGAAAGTTCACCCTAGTAGAGCTTAACTACGACACTCACGACAAAGAGCTCTTAGCCATCGTCTTAGCATTTAAGCACTGGAGACACTACCTAGAAGGAGCCGACCAGCAGGTAATAGTGCATTGTAACCATTAGAATCTTACACGCTTCACCACGACTAAGGAGCTAAACCGACGATAGGTTCGCTGGTCACAAGAATTGGCATCCTATAATTTTAAGATCACGCATAGAAAAGGTGTAGATAACGCCGCCGCTAACGCACTTAGCAGAAGGGTAGACTATATAGAAGGGAGAATCGAGCCGTAACCCGTAGTATTATAGTGGACACGCGATAGATCGCTTACCCTTACTAGATAGTCTTTCCTAATGCTTCGCATTGAGTTAAACCCGTGGCATTAGAAAATCCGAGAAGTATACGCTTAGGACTTCTTCGCGCAGGAACTTTTAGCGCTTAAGAACGACCCGCGTATTACTCGGGATAGAGAAGGAACGCTTCTCTTTAAAGAATTAATCTATGTCCTGACTAGACTGCGAGAAGCACTCGTTAAAGATATACACGTAGTACCCGCGTATAGACATTAGGGCATCGATAGAACGACCGAAAGAATCACGCGGAACTTCTACTTTCTAGGGTTACGAAAAATAGTCTAGCGTATAGTCTCGCAATGCGATCTTTGTATCCGAAGCAAAGCCGCGACACACGCCCCGTACGGACATCTACAGCCCCTTAGAATTCTAGAACGACTATAGCAATAGGTTACGCTAGACTTTATCACGAAGCTACTAGAGTCTAGAGACCCGCTTATAGAAATTAAGTTCGACTTAATCCTAGTCTTCGTTGATAGACTTATAAAGTACGCCTACTTCTTACCCTACCTCGAGGCATTGAATATAGAATAGCTAGCCTACACGTTTCTCCGATACATCTTCGCGGATCACGGAATGCCGGAAGTATTAGTCTCGGACAGGAATAAGCTAATAAGATCGGAATTTTAGTAAACGCTTATACGCTAGCTTAGAGCAAAAAACAAGCTCTCTATAACGGCACACGCGCAAACCGACGGCCAGACGGAACGGATAAACCGAACTCTCGAATAATACCTCCGCTATTACATTAACTACCCACAGGACGATTGGGCCACATGGCTACCCATGGCATAATTCGCCTATAACAGCGCCAAACAAGAGTTAACTAACGTATCCCCGTTCTTCGCCAACTATAGGTTTAAACCAGACGCGTATAGAGAAGCCATCCCAAGCAGAAAATTAGCCCAGAAAGGCGTTCTCAAAGCCGAGCAGCTAAAAGAACTGTACAAAGCCATTAGTCTCGACCTCGAATATGTACGAATTATAATGTCTAAATACTATAATAGACGGCACCAGGCGGCACCGAACCTTAAAGGGGGGGATAAAGTGTATCTCCTTACGAAAAATATTAAATCGAAACGACTAAGCGACAAATTAGATTTTAAGAAAATTAGTCTATTCGAAATTACGGAAAAACTCGAAGAAGTTATATATCGACTTAAATTGCCTAATATACGGATGAATTCTACCTTTCACGTGGCATTGCTCGAGCCAGCGCCAGAAAACGCCACTATCCTAGAAACGCAGGAAGAGATTATACCGAAAAATCCTAACGCCGAAGAAGACTAGTACCTAATCGAAAAGATCCTAGACTATAAACGATTCGGACATCAGCTTAAATATCTCGTTAAATAGGAAGGATACGGGAACGAAGACAACCAGTGGGTACTAAAGAACGATATACACCCAGACCTTGTTATAGAATTCCATCGCTAGAATCCTAACCTCCCACGGAAACGAGGTCGTCCCCGAACGAGAACGACGGAAAACCCTTAAGAACCGTCGGGTCTATCGTAAACGGAGATAGACGAGCGGAATTCACCGGCTCGGGAGAATAAGGCGTCCGCACCTTAGCCCTAGGCTCGCTAGCCGACTCGGTAGCCTACGGCGTAGTAGGACCTACCGACTCGTGACGTGGCGGTCCTGACGAGGAAGAACCCGCAGATGCCTTAGGGTTAGAAGAACCCTCCGCCTCCGCGCGCTCCAACTCTTCTAGGGAGTCGAACCCTATACGAATTATTCGTGAACGACGCTCCTTTAGGAAACGTTGCTGTTTACGCAACCGCTCTAACTTAGCGGTCGCTAGCTATAAAGCAGTAAAAGTCGCACTCTTCTTGGCCTCTAAACGCGCCTGTTCCCGGTCTAGCTTGTCCACTAGAAAAGTCAGCACGGAACAAAGAAAAGAAAGTAAGAAATATATAGCCTAAGTTACTCGTCTTAGTAACGTCACATTCCTTCCGACGAGCCTTAAGGCAGGCCGCACAAACCTTAGGGTTATCCGCTAACGCCACGCACTTAGACTCGTGCTCTAGATAATTAGTACAAGAAATCATCTCCACCCCGTTTAGTAGGATATCGCGAAGCTGTCGTTTACGGGAAAGAGTGGAACGATACTACTTAGAAGGACGCGAAGCGACCTCGGGGTTGTTAGGACAAGAATGTTTCAAAGTCATCGCGAAAGACTTATAAAGAAGAAGAATAGGAACAGCGGCTCGAAAAGATATAGAGAACATGGAAGAATCTTCGGGCCGAAGATCCTTAAAGGGGGGGATAGTATTACGGCGCAGCCTCTATAGTAGAGATAAGAAGGTCGGAAGGGAAAGAAATTAGGAAGGATTAGGTAGAGAGAATCATTACGTAATCTTAAATACGTAACTAGCCCATCCGACCCACCTGTCGCCCACAAAAGCCCGGGCGATATAGGGCTACTATCGCCTATAATAGCCACGGCGACAGACGGCTACACTAGATTATATATACTTTCCTACTTATATATAAACCACACTCCTTAGATAGCTTTGACCTTCGTGGTCAACTTCAATAATAGAATTTAGACTCTATTGGTAACACGGCCTTCGCACGCAGTGCTTAGTCTCGTCACGTGTTCGACTTGCTCTCACCCTCTTCTTATACCCACTTAAGGAAAACCCCCTCGACAGGTTTTCTCCCTCTTTGGTGTTTGGATCCTTAGAGGCAGAGGCCCGCTCGTTACACTAAAGCGTGTCTCTACTACATTTATTTATAAGTCGTATAAACCCTAAGTAAGGCCTTCGAGTTTAGAAGGTGGGTTCCTCACGAGAAGGTCGAGTCGCTTTTCGCTATCGTCCACTATACTTTCCGCATGCGTTTCGCCTGCGTTCGGTATA
>JAJJID010000742.1:0-12182 GCA_022204955.1 Macrophomina pseudophaseolina
TTAAACTCGTCGTCAAGGGACATGCACAGGGGAGACTATTACTTAATATTGTAGCCGATGGAACTGAAAAAGTTAAGAACGGACGCTTAGGGAGCGGCAACTTAATAACTAGAGTAATATTCCATAGTAAGACGATAAGTCCGCGCATTCTTATTAAGCAAAGTTATGAGAGCCGTAAGAAGCCTGAGCTACCTTAACTTAAATACAGGGGGGCCAACTTCTAGACAACCTAAGTCTTCCTTATCGCTACTTATTCCTTTTGTTTCTTCCCATTCATTTGCCCTGTCTAACACTTCACCGCGCCAGCCGGCGCTGAACACCCTTATACGGCAATCCATGCCCAAGCTTAGCTCTTTAAAGATCCGTCAAGGGTCTCTGCTCCACTAAACCATTTGGACTGGAGTGCGGAGAGATGAAGTTGACCTTTCTCTTTGGCCCGATTCGTCTACGCTGTCTCCCACGGAATTCACCATTGGCTCTAATGGGATCTCGTCATCGCACCTCTTTACCCTTTCGGTTACCTGCTCCTTTAGGCTATTGTGCGACGGGAGAGTAGAGCCTCTGTCGCAGTTCGGCTGCCTGGCAGAATTCGTCGCGGCAGGAAAGGAATGGAAGCCAGAGCCAAGTGTTTTAGGAAAATGATACTGTAGAAACGGTTTTGCGTGAGGAAGGCACCCAGAAATTATCCCAATATAGAGCTCCATTGTCCTATTCATACGTTAGCATTAATCTCTCACTACAGTTAGATGTAGCATTTGATACATACAGCCACAGCATATTAATGTCCTGGAGCCGCGTTCTGTCCCTGAGTGATCCAATCCCATCTACGGTGAATAGCTTTAGTCGGACAATACTAATCGCTGAAACTCTGCTCGGCTCGTTAGCATTGATACATTGGTCGGGCTTAATAGGATCGTACAGTCCTCCAGTCATAAAAATGGCAGAAACTCCGATTTTCTGCCGCCGTGGAAGCTCTACCTTCCGAAATTGAAATATAGGGAGGAATAGCATTATAAGGTCCGTGACAGAATTAGCCGTTGCGTAGAATATTCCGAAAGCAATCCGATCGATACATGAGCCGGAAGTAATAGTAGGATCCCACAACATGGCTATCGGTCGGCAGGCGTATAGATAGACAAAAGACCTAAGAAGAGAGTATATAACAACAACTGTTATGACAGCATATACTACTCTCTTAAAATACTTCTCATACGAGAATCGCAAGTAGAAGGATAAAATAGAAAGCTTAGCGGACATTATTGATAACCCGTAACAAGCGTTGGTACCCTGTATTGTCTAACAAAGATAAGTGTTAGAATTTATTTATGCAATAATAATCTGAATATAAACACTCTAGATCTAATCTTACTTTTAAGAACTCGGTATATACTAATAGGGGGACGTCCCATTCGTGCTTCCCTAAGCCGTTGCGAACGCCTAAGTCTAAATCAGCACGTAAACTACTTACTAACTGCTAGACTTACATAGGAAGATGCCGACAGTAAAACCCCATGCTAGGAGCTAGTTAGGATAATTGTATATTAGTGACTCCTTATTTGAAATGCCGTAATCGGGGAATCCATACTCCGGCTAGAATGATTGCATCTAATAATTAGCAAAAGCAAAGATTCTGGATAAGGTTACCTACAATCCTCGAAGCTAATGACACCAACGATGAATTTCCTTGTGTACAGACGTAAGAGAACAACTATTGTCGCTAGAATAGAGAGAACAATATTTGCGACCAGGGCCTGATGGGTTGTGTTTTCGGGGTCGTTGAAATTCGGTGTTTCTCCAGGAGGTGGTGTCGAAGCTCCGATAGTGTCTTGTTGAGGCATGGAGTCTTAATAAATATTCGAATATATCACTGCAAGTGTATTGAAGCTGGGTAAGCTAGGTGAACAACGATTGAGGGACTCTCGATGCAATGGAGATCGTTTGTAGTGCGGAAAGATGAATATGTTCGCCGGTGTTAAAGAGAAAGAAAGATAAGCATAGAAGCTTGTATATCAGTCGGGCGAGCCATATTATGCCACATGCACGGGCGCGAAAAGAAGCGGCAGTCGTTCCGCAAGATCTTAGAAAATTCTAGTGGCGCAATTTCCGACGATAATGATGATTCCGATGATTCATAAACCCCGTCGACCTCCACGGAGCATAGTGAAGAACTAACACTAAGCCCTAATTTCTATAATTCAAGACGGCGCGCCGCTGTAAGGTGGTCATACATGCCACAGCCTCTTCTTCTATTGGAGTGTGGCTTTTTTTTTCCAGACTTTGTGAGCGATCAGAGAAGTTAAGCGTAGCCGGATTCGGAGTAAAGCCCGCAAGCCACGACGGGGAACTTCGGGTCTGGGGGCCGATTGGTGAACCGTAAGTTGTCTAGGGCCTGGATTTTATAAAGTCTGGTCTTTCACGTGCCTTAAATTCCGTCACCTTCAGCTCCCCATGGGAAATTCCGCGACTTTTATTTTGTATCACCTTGTCGTCAACGGGATACTCTTACGCTTCACGGAGAGCAGCGGAGACAATACTGCGGCGCCATTAAGTGACTGGTGCAACTTGCCCTATTCTTAAGAACTCGGCCTTAACACAGTCCCCGTTAGACAACTCGGCCTTGGTTTCTTAGCGGAATTCCACCGCTCCAATCCCGGAATTATTTTAGGAACGCTTATTACTGGTATTTAGCTCCGTAAGTCTTGTAGTTAACCTACGTAGCTTTTCCAATTGGCTAATAAGCACGGGTGGTCCATCCTCCCTGCGGGGGTTTCTTATCCATCTCCGTTCTTTTTCTTTTCCTTTTTTAGATAATTTCCTATACTTATCGCTTTCTTACTAAGCGGGGCCGGCATGACATGACGAGACTTTTTATTCGCTCTACTCTACTCTTAGTGGCGCATCCGCGGGATTTTCTCCGTATTGAGGCTGAGTCGATGTGCATATCGCAACCGCGATTCTAAAGGGGTCTCGCTTCTGCATGCGCACAGGTGCTTGAAGCAGCCACCTCCCTCTTACGCGGATCGGGACAGCATCGAGCCCGCTGATTGAGGCGCACCTCAGAATCCTCGAACGGCTCCGGCAGCGGAGGCATGGAACTGAGGCGCCGAGGGCTGAGGCGAGGAAGCCACTGTGTAACGGAAGCGCAGACCCGGGTCCCGGACGGTCGTTGGGTCCGCTTATGACAATGCACTTTGGCGGACCTTGGTGCAGCGACTGAAGTTTCATGCGCGTCTCCCATTAAGGGACACTTAGGAACGGCTTAATACCGATCTGCTCGAACTGCTACATGTGATGTTGGCCCTAGAACACCGTTGTTTTGATGCTCGTCCTGGCGTTAGCGCAGGAGGAATGGCTCGGCCGGATGGGCATCCAACTCCTGCCCTGTTATTCCTAGATACGTCTATACACTACGTAGAGTCCTTCTTGCCGGAGAACCTTCTCTACATTCGGCGGTTGCGCTACACAGGCAATTGGCCGCCAGTGAACTCTTTGGGCTCCACGCCCAATGCCTTGTACACAGCTTGGACATACGCTTTGGAACGGTCATTTCCAAAGACAGCATTCTCCATTTTGTTCATCACAAATGCAATTGTCATCTTCCGCTTCACATCCACAATTGCAACAGAGCCACCCCATCCTCCCCAGTAGCAGATGCCGTCTTCATCCGGTAGCCAACCACCAACTGTGTCCTTTCCTGTCAAACCATATCCAATACCCGTGCGGAATCCCAGTCCCGCGGCAAGGTCTATGCCGCTTGATTGCTCTCTGAAAATAAGATCGATGGTCTTTGGTGAGAGAAGCCGGACCCCGCCGACTTCACCACCAAGCGCGAGGACCGACATGATGCGCGCCACGCCTTTGGCGGACGAATGGCCGCTAGCCCCTCCTAGAGGAGCTTGTCTCCATTCCGCCGTATTGGCGAAGTTTGCATCCATCATTGGATTGCCAAAGGTCTTTGCGGGAATGCCTGCTGGGTCCATTTTGGCACGCAGGCCATCCACCACTGGAGGGGCAATGATCTCCGCGATACGTGGCCAATCCTTCTCCGCAACACCAAGCTGGAAATCCGCTCCCAGAGGAGCTGCAATCTCGTCTGCAATAAATTGGCCGAGGGGCTTCCCGCTAGTCCGGAGCACAAGCTCCCCAATGAGGTGGCCCATCGTGATGCTGTGGTAGCCTGAGGCTGTTCCAGGCTCCCAGAATGGCGCCTGCTCTGCCAGGAGCGCGGTGGACCTTGGTATATCGTAGACGTCATTGATCGTCATTGGCGTGGCCCAGCCCGATATGCCAGAGGTATGAGACATGATATGGCGGACTTCGATGGCCTGCTTTCCGTTTACTGCAAATTCCGGCCAATACTTCGATACCTTCTCGTACGGCGAGAGCAGCCCCCGTTCGATAAGCACTAGCGCTGTAAGCGCCGTGATGCACTTCGATGTCGACCATACCGTGGTAATAGTATCTTCCTTCCATTCCTTAGTTTTGTCCTTGTCGGCGAAGCCGCCCCATAGGTCCACGACATCTTTGCCGTCGATATTAACGGTGAATGAGGCACCCAACTCTTCGCCGGAGTTAAGGTAGGACTGAAGTAGCTCTTTGACGGCGTCGAAACGCGGTTCGCATGAGCCTTGGATTGGGACCATGATTGGAGGCTGATCGTTGGAGTCGACAGAGAGTATGCATGGGGTCGAGCAGTCTCGCAAAAATGCGAGCGACCTTCGTGGTATTAATATGCCCCGGTCGGCGGGGCTGTCAGCAGAACCGGCCCCAAGCTAACAAGCGGCGTACTTCCAATCGTCGCCTTCTCCGAGAATCCTATCCCCACTGAGGCGCAGCACGCTATGACAGCGTGCGGGGGCTTCCAAACCCCGCATTGCTCGGCCGAACACATGCTGTTTGTAGAAGTATGTACTACAACAGCGCAGGGATTAATGCATAGGGAATTGAAGCATACGTCCGGACATGGTATTTCACATCACGCAGTGACACTTACGTCCACATGAAATTCAACTACTATATACGCCTTTACGCTTCTAGCCGTTGCAATTATTAATCGACCTCGTATCGCGCGCTTGCGGTCAGCAAAATAAAGGCGGGACCACGGCACGTAACATCTTCAGCCATCTGCGCGAGCACAACCGCCGAGATAGCAACGTGCAGACTCTCAGCGTCATCACCAGACGCATGGTGGTACTGAAGGAATGCCTAGAACATATCATCCTATCCGAATCAGCGAATGCTGACATAAAAGAGCACGAGAAAGTAGCAGGCCATTGGCGGCAGAAAAGCTCTTTGAACTCACCCTGCTTGATAAAATGATGAAAGAGATTACTGATTACACGGATCGGATACTGCAAGTAGTCCGGCTCGCGCTCGGAGTTGATACGCAAGGCAAACGCGTCAGCGGCAACAGCAAGGCGCATAGTCATCAGGGAAGCGGGCTACATGTCGTGGGTGCGAGAGATAATCGATTAGATGCTGTTTTTTTGTTCAGAAGCCTGGCCGATTAACCCTTCCGCCTGCAGCAGCTACGAAGCGAACGAGCGAAACCGAAGAGAGTAATCAAAAGTGTTCATGGATTTTACAATATTATGGAGACACAGCATCACCCCGAAGGAACACTGAAAGTAATCGTCTGAGTAGGCCGACAAGTCGAAAGCATACTATATACTTGCAAGCCAGGCATAGCAGAAGAGAGAGAACTAAAGCGTGGTAACAGTCCTGGCTGCAACGTACGGCCCGCCTTTAGGGGCATTACATAGGCTTCCTCGCTGGGTAAGGGGCAAGGCTAAGCTCTGACACGGCCTATGGAATCGGATACCTCGGGGCCGCGGAAGTCAAGCTCGTGTCATTCGAAGCTTAGCATCAGCTCTAGTTTTCTACGAGTTTTGAGCAGTCCTCGGACTCTGAATCGACTACGTGGCTGGAGCATACATAATTAAACTCGCGTTAGCTGGTGCCCTCGGACGCCGATAATGGCTCGTGCGGTCTCCGCAATGGCTGGCTCGAGCATCGTAACCGCAAAAGTTACAAATAAGGGCCTACGATAACTACTATCGCCGTCCGCCTAGACAAATTCTGAGCACAGTTAACTAATCCTTGCCTAATAGCTCACGCCGTATAGTCTATCCCTCTCACAGCTTTGGTCCTATCACGCACCCCTTGATCCAGTATTCGAACTACTGCTAGCCTTAGTAAAGAATGTTCAAAACTGGAGAAGTAAGAGCGCTCACCGACCTCTGCCGGAAGCTCCTAGTAATCCTAGGCCAAATTATTCACTCGCTTTTGGGGATGAGCTTAGACCGTCACTAATTATACAGGTCTATGAATGTGTACATAGGCCTTGCAAACTAATAAGACAGATGATCTATCATATCCCAAAAGCATGAAAACTACTTTATAATGGCGGAAAATCATCTCACCCAACCAATGCATCTCTCCACAAAAATGTTTCATCCAGACGCAAATTTTACAAATCCGCCGGATCTGGAATCAATCCCTCAAATCCCTAAAGAAGAACAGAGTCAAGTTCCAGAGCTTGCTAATTTTCCACCTCTGCATCATTCCCCCAGTTCTATTCTATCCTTCTCCGATTCGCGACGAACCTCTCAGACTCAGCCGCCCTCAGCATTACCACTCTCGCTCTGGGCGGCACAGTACTGTTGGAGTACATTCGCCGTCCCTACTGGCTCTGTAAGAAGACGTCAACCTGCCGGATCAGAGCAGCACAGCGAGCCGACCTCGACTGGTTCCACCGGGTCTTCACTTTGGACTACTCTGCATAATTACCGAGCTCTCCACAGGCAACTCAGGAAGTAAACCAGACATCGAATTGATGGCTGTGCCAGTGCATAGCATGCTCTTCGTCTTCGCCGTCGACGTGCTAATAAGAGATCTCTTACTCCTTGGCGGCTGTAAATCCCCCTTCCGCATCTCTTTGATGCAATCTGGTACCCTCTTCCGCCCGGGCATCTGTTTCGATCATAGAAAGACACTGTCAGTGCGGATGGAGGCGGAGGTTCGGGGATCAGGCAGCGGCCTGGCCTCTGGTACTCCAGCAGCTCCATCTTATGTCACATGCAGCTTAATATCTCGTTGTTTTGGAGCGTCGGAGGCCTGGTGGCAGCAGGCACCATCGAAGCGCTTGTACAAACGTTGCCCGAGGGTGTGGCATATGGAGCAGGTTTGGGTGTCACCGTATATTAGGGCGAGACTCTGGATAGCGATAACCTCGAAGTGGGTCCAGAAGGGCCTGGAGAGGGGAGCAAACGGATTGGATGGCAGAAAGGTCGGATATTCAAGTTAAAGGTTCTCGTCAAGATTGATATAACTTCTGTTTTTGTATAGTATATTCCCGTGGGCTTGGTACAGTCGCTTTTTTGAGCGTACATTTTAAATACATGAGAAGGGAGCCCGTACGATACCTAAGAGTCCTGCACACGAGCAAGTCATACGAGTGATGGGGCTACGATTAGAGATATAATACGTTTCTATCTTCATCGCTCATATGGTCGTGGGAAAGAAGTGCATAGTTAGGGGGAACAAAAAATCTCTTGATCTCGCGCCAGATCTATCTCCCCATGATATATGTCCTAGCCACCACTTTCTTTTACTTTGTAGCGTAATCATATAGGTATGCTTATATGGCCATGAGAGGAGTCATAAACATAGCCGCCATCGCTTTTTACTGGATTGTGATGATGATCAATAATGCAATTAATGAGTGGCATGAAGACAGAGAGAAGGGCTCCGAGGAGGCCTTCTCATCCGCCGTCTTGCGTGACTATAATAAAGTTTATTGTACAGACACATGCTATTCCAACGGGTTCATTTGACGCCAGCCTACACTTTGGCGCTGCCCCGAGTTCATGGTGAACCGTTTTCTGATGTGACTGGTCCCGCGGAGGCCCTGGTGCGATAGTACAAGGCGGAAGCGAAAGCTTATCTTTGACCGGTGGCCCCAGGCCATGAGTCATTGCAAGATCCAATACGGACGCCTAATTCGTTCCTATTCCGATACTAGGCCGCTAAGTCCTTAAAAGGAAATATCTACGCTATTGATCACTATTTGCGCTCGTTGCTTGAACGATGAAACCCATTCAGGCGTAGCTGACAGATACTTACGGGCAAGCTCTGCTCAAAGACGGCTCCGTGTACTAAACCATGGTCCATATACAGTCTAGTGTTCCTTGTTCCTATGGTCCGCAGAATCCGACAGAGTGTAGACCCGAGAGTGTATGAATTGTCATTATCATTATCATGGTCCGGATATACTGCTATCCTCGCCATAGATCTCATCAACGCTCTTCACCAACACCACTATATCATCGGCCACAACTGCGCTCGGGAACCGCAATGCCAACGTCTGCTGAAATTCCTTGCGCACGTCGTGGTATGGATCAGGAGTTAGACAGCCGCAAGCCGACCAGCAATTATGATGACCGAAATACGTCTCTTAGTTCAACCCCGATCCAGGCAGTTCCGCCGCCACCTTTTCATCCCAGCTTCGCACCCTCAACGGTATATGAGCCGCCTCCAAGCCAGCCTGAGACAAAAACGAATCTTTCGAAACGCCTTCACAATTGGAGTGCGAAGATCGGAGGCCCAATCAACGATATGGCCAATAGGCTTGGAACTGAGGGCTTTTGGCCTACTTCGCTGGACAAAGAAAGCGACAAGGCGGCCAGGATCTTGCAGTCGTTTTGCAGTACGTGGATTCTATCCTCTTCGGCCTTCATATGCACGAAGGCGTGCTGACAAAACTTCGAAGAGGACGCCCCCTTCACAGCAGACCTCCTATCGTCGTCAAGCGGCCCCAGATCAAAGCCCAAAGTGCTCGTGAAGATCGCTCCGGAAGCGATAGCATCAGCAGCTGGATTGGCCATCTTCACTGCCTTTCGCTCAGGCACACAATTCTCGTGGGGCAGCGGCTCGGGCATCGTCATCGCACGCATAACCGACGGGTCATGGTCGCCACCGTCGGCCTTTGCGGTGAACACCTTCAGCGCGGGCTTCATGCTCGCCTTGGACGTGTACGACTGCGTGTGCGTGCTGCGAACGCCCCGGGCCGTGGCCGCGTTCGCGAAGGCGCGGCTGTCCTTCGGCGGGGAGATAGCCGTGACGGCGGGGCCGGTCGGGACCGGCGCATACATAGAGTCCGTGGTGAGGAGGGATGGGTTGGGCGCGCCCGTGTGGAGCTACATGAAGAGCAGGGGCTTCTACGTGGGGTTACAGGCGGATGGGACGGTCATCACGGAACGGCCGAATGCGAATGAGGAGTTCTATGGGCAGAAGATCAGCGCGGAGATGATCCTGAAGGGCCAGGTGCCGGCTAAAGGGCCGATGTGGCCGGAAGGGGCGTGGCGTCTGATGCACGTATTAGGAATGGTAGAAGTGCGGAACATTAAGCACAGATAAATTGAGGGTCATCTAGTAGAGAATATATATGAGATAGAAGAGTCACATGAGAGGCGCTGTGTGCTGATTAGGTACATATATACGTATAAAATAATAGACCGTCCCGTATAGCGTTAGGGAAAAGGCTGTGCGCCTCACGGGGTTCGCTTGTGCTATCGGGATGTTGCTGAAGGGAGATCAGAAGAAAGTTGCTGCAGCCAGGCGGAGAAGCTTGGCAGAGTAGACTAAGAATTAGTGACTGTAACGAATGGCGTCTCTACTCACAGCGAGCGTGATTTATCTACAGTGTGGTTGGCTTAGGGTCGGATAGACCTGTGTCAGCGTTTGGTCATGGGGGTGGTCATGGGGGTGGTCATGGGGATGGCCATTGGCGATCGGCATGAGGCGGCCTTTTCTGGCCAGCGGCTCTTTTGAATTGGCGCAGGTAATCTGGCCACCGCTTAGAAATTTGCTGCACCGCTCCTTGCTCATACTCGGGTTGTAACAGGCTTACAAAAGCTCTTTTGGTGGGACCACTGTAGCTCACTCATTAGATTGCCGTGACATGTGTTCCGAGTGACCCCAGCTCAATGCTTTGATCTGTGTCTGGTCGAAGTGCTGTCGCGGACGGTATAAAAATTTCCCGGTATCTCTGATTCTGTTTCCACCCTACATTACTATATGAACCTCCACTACCGATTACAATACTCTTGAAATGGAAGAGATCCGACGGTACGCTCGATATACACGGGCCCCTTTGCTCCTCTCCCTTAGAAAACGGGGTGGGTGCCGGCAGAATACACACGCTACCCTATGACTTAAAAAAAAAAACAATTTTCATCCCTTCATTGGCTAGCGTTCAATTTCCTTGCGTCTTATCGACTGTTTCTCTTTGTGCACCCAAACAGCAACGATGACTTAGTCGCCTAAACAGTCGCAATAGGTGCTGGTTGAGCACCGGTATTGGTGGTGGTGGTGGTGGTGGTCTGTTTGTTTCCGTCAAGGGCATGGTTGCCTTTAAAACGCTGCAGATCCCAGAGACGTGCCTCGAGAATCAGCCCAATAAGGTTGGTGAAGCTTCATAGCTATATCAGCGGGAGAACACAAAGACTCAAAAGAGCTAACAAGGCTTCAGTGCCAGGTCACTTACAAGGCGAGGAACGTAAATGCCTCTAACGTTTTCTTAAGCGCACATTTGTTGACGAATGCGGGAGAGTTGGCTGCGCAGTTATTGAAGTTATAGTCCTGGGCTGCAAAGATGAAGGCAGTGAGCCAGAGGTATGAGAATACCCAGGCGAGAGGTGCAAGATATCCTTTGTAAGACTTGACGGCGGGGAGGAACAACGCTGGAAGGTAGAGAAATGCATCGATCGCAGCCTACACGGCGTCAGCTTTTCTCGTCGGAATAACGAGGTGGTTTGACACTCACCACGCAGATCCAGTAGACCAGATGGGTGTTATGCGAGAATCTGGCAATGAAGTATGCGGCGATACTCATAACGATGATAGAGGATGCCCAGTGCAAAACATGGTTCATGAGTATGGCTGGACGATGCATGCGGTTTGAGCGGTTAACGGGACTGCCATAATCGTTTGCGACACGTCCGCTAGCCATGGTGCTAAACTGTAGAAATTTGTGCGAAGCGTGAGTTAGACTTAGTTGATGTACGGTCTCTGTCTTGGTTGATCAATTGTTATTAAGGTGGTAAAGAAATAAGGATTGATCGTCCTTTTGTAGGGGAAAGGAATGTTGACAAGCGTGGTCACTGCACGTAAAGATGACGTTGCAGCGGGCTCTAGTTGTCGCATTATCAGTCATGGGTCATACCTACGTACGAACTTGCGAACCTACGCATCGATATTTCTAGCATACTCTTTTCTCACGATAAACACACAACAGGTGGCGATAACTAGTCATTATGACTTCACGGTGATATAATTCCGTGACGAGGAGTAGCTCTTGATTTGCACGGAGATTTGCAGCTATTACTGCCCAAGCCCCTACCTTCATAGGCAAGAGGAGGCGACCGAGGCATTGCTGTACTCTAGCATGTGATGAAAGTTGCCTCTTTATTAACTGTGTAAATTTGGGCATAGAAAGCGATTAGCAAACCACGAAACGCCTTAACACATAGCTAGCAACTTCTAAGATTGGTCGCTGCATAATTCATCAAATAACAACTGTATAATAGGTAAAATAACGGCCAACGCCATAGCACAGGTACACCCTGATTAATAAGAGCTTTGGAGGGCCCTAACGTATATGCGCGACAGCGCTCAGTATCCTCTGCCGTCATGCTTTGCCCATACCTTGAATGGCCTAGAGTTCCTTAGTATACGCTTTCTTATTGCGCTTCCACAAGGCGTAGATACAAGATATTGCGCGCGTGAGTAATATAAGAAAAGAGGTTTCTAGAAACGAAAATCATGTGATGATGTAGAGACCCCGCGATCTTATGCGTCACCCTGGCCTTAGGCTCACATCATCGCCGCACCTGAGCATCCTGCTGCTGCCGTGTATGAGCGGCATTGTCGTTTAATCTAATTAATCTCTAAGACTATGCTTATCTGTTCATTCCCTTGCCCTGCGCACGAGTCGGTACATCCTCTCCGATTATAAGCCACGCAAGATCTAGAATGTAGGAAACCGATATACTGGACGACAAAGAAGTTTCTCTGGAGAAGATTCGAAGGAGTTATTGAAATTCTAGCTCTGACGTGTTGTTTGAGCCACAGAAAGACAAGCAACAAGAAGAAGGCGAGCCAGCGTGGATGGAATACGCTCA
>JAJJID010000743.1:0-12133 GCA_022204955.1 Macrophomina pseudophaseolina
ATGCCTGAGGTAGTAAGGCAAGAAAGTCTGACAGAATTCATCTAAATAACGAAGACATTATCTTATTATTAGCATCCTTAGCCGGTGAAGAATCCTCCGAAGATAAATTCGAGGAATCACCTAAACAGCAGCCGGATAACGAAGCTAGCAGCACTTATTAGAAGGCTATAGGAGCTAGTAGTAGCTAGTAATAGGCTTAACTCGATTAACTACCGACACCGTTACCTTTAGCAGTAAGTGACCGGTCTAACTCACACGAAGAATAGTCTAATAGTAGGCTAGAAGCATATTAAACTTAGGGTACTGGAACGACCGAAAGCGGTCAAATCCAGCCCAACCCCGAGCCTGGGCTGGATTTGGAATCTATGTCCATAAGCCCCGCGCAGGACGTCCAGCTAGAACCGAACACCTCACAATCGCCAACCTCTTAGACCTTAGGGGGTGGTAATGACCGGTTAAGTCGGCTTGGGCTGCTCCTTCCTGCGCAGTATAATACTCCGCCTGATCTAGGAGCCAGCCGGGGCAACCGTGCACCACGGGGCTTAGAAATCAGCGCGCAAATCAATTCAAATTCGATTATTCAAGGCAAAAGAACACGTAGATCAGCCTACGTTACGCAACTCCAGCGAAATCAGCACTCCGATTAATTCTAGAGGACAGCGTTCGTCGCCGCATTGTCTACTAAACGGCTACCACGCCGGCACCGTGACAATCTTCCACCGGAGCCCAAAACGTATAAAGAAGCCCTCGCGCATCTAATAAGCGCAGAATTCCTAAAAGCAGTAGAAACGGAACTGTAGGAAGTCTAGGGTAAGGAGGTATGGAAGGTTATTTTAGTAATAGACGTATAGGACACCAAGGAGGTTATACCGCTTACTTGGGTGTTTAAATACAAATTCGACGAAAACGGCTATCTACTAAAATACAAGGCACGTATCTGCGTCCGAGGAGACCTTTAGACAACGTAGGAGGACACCTTCGCGGCTACCCTAGCCTTCCGTATTTTCCGAGCGCTTATGGTAATTATTTACGCATTCGACCTTGAGACTCGACAATACGATGTTATTAATGCGTTTCCGCACGTTCTACTCGAGCAGACAACATACTGCAAGCCCCTAGAAGGAATAACGCTAAAAACCGGCCAAGTACTTTAACTACTAAAGGCCCTATACGGTCTTAAAGAATCACTAGCACTATAGCAACGTCACTTCTGCAAAACCCTCTCGGAACTCGGCTTAGAACCGATTCTAGACGCTCCGTATCTCTACGCGAATAATTACCTCTTTATCTTCTTCTTTATTAATGACGTTATCGTCGCCTATTATAAGGATAACGAACGCTACGTAGAGGTATTCTAAGAGGACTTATTCTAACGCTACGAGATGCGAATAATAGGAGAGGTTTAGTGGTTTCTTGCCTTGCGTATTATCCGAAATCGGTACCAACGATTGCTCTGGCTATCCTAGGAATCGTATATTAATAATATCATCACCCGATACAACGTAAAGGAAGTGAACGCACCAGTAACACCGTTGCCCTTAGACGAGCCGCTTACACCGAATGAGGACTCACACGCAACACCTTAAGACGTTTATACCTTCCAAAGTAAAATAGGATCTGTACAGTTCGCTGTAATTAGTACTAGGGCCGATATTGCCTTTGCCGCGTCAGCCCTATTAGCGTACCTAACTAATCCGTCCCACCGTTACCTCGCACTGGCGCAGAGACTCCTTAAGTACCTTGGAGGGACCAAGAAACTCGCCCTATGCTTTAACGGCTCCATCTACTAAGACGATTGGAATATCTTTATAATTAGTAGTGACGCCGCGTACGCAAATAATTAAGAAACGCGTAGAAGTCACTAAGGCTCGCTTGTTACGCTATTCGGAGGTCCGGTAGACTAGAAAGCCACTAAATAACCGACCGTTACTACCTTAACAACCGAAGCTATGTTACTCGCGTTATCCAAAACAGCTAAACAATGCTTCTAGTAGAAACGATTCTTTACCCAATTGCAGTTCGATCCAGGGCATCTTATTTAAATTCAGTGTGATAATTAAATGACGCTACGGCTAATGGAAGAAAGCGTTGATAAACTCATAACTAAACTACGCCACGTTGATATTTATCATCACTGGCTTAGATAAGAAGCGTTGGCTGGAAACATCCACTTTAGATAGACTCCAACGGCCGACATGATCGCTGACGGACTCACGAAGGCACTACTAAAACAGAAGCATACCGCATTCGTTCACCAATTAGGGCTAACGCCCTTGCCCTAGGAATAGCAATACCAACTAAATTTCTTCTATTTCCTTCGTTGAACGTTACGCACTACTCCTTATCTAGATACGTATAGCCTGCAACTAACCGTTCGGCTACGTTATCATCTACTTATTTAGCTTAACTTACCATTCTTAGCAAGAGCATTAAGCTTTCCTTGCTTTACTATTGTACAAGAAGCTCAAAAGGCACGTATTATCGCGCACTGCCCAGTCAGGCACCACGCGAAGGGGGTGTGTTGGAATATTACGTGTTTGTACATTAGATTTAGCTTAGTCATTGACGAGACTGGATAAGAGGCCTACTCCTGAGCGGCCCTCTCAGTCCTTATGCCACTCATTCTCAATTGATGGTATCACCACCAAATCCAACAATATGCTTCTGTTGGAATATCACGTGTATGTACAATAAACTTTAGCTTAGTCATGGAAGAGGACGGATAAGAGGACTCCCCTGAGCGTCCCTCTCACTCCTTATGCCACTCATTCTCAATTGATGGTATCACCACCAAATCCAACAGATTTATACACCCCGTCGGCATCCACGGACCATAGGGAAAAGATGCACTACAGAATACATCTCAAAACAAGGCCTCGCGTTCGTACTTCTCGCTCGATTGCAGCACTCAATTATATTCAAAATGTCAAAACGCAAGTGTTTAGCCATCGTTCCACTAAAGGTGATGTGTCACTGTTCTGCGTATCAAATTCATCTTTGCGAAGGATCTTGTTGGAGCACTTGAATAGCTTAAAATCTTGGCCTAAAATATCAGGAACTGCGATTTTAATTGATTTTATATAGATGCGAATGGTCTTGTTACGATTTAACAATTTAAATGGCTTTAGAACACTAAGAATTGGTTGAATAATCGTATTTGTATAGCCTAAGTTGAGTTTGGTGTTGCGACCCCTGCAAGCCTATTTGGCCCTAAAATCCTCCTCCAAACAAACCGGCATCCGCCAGACGAGGACATAAAAGTTGTCTTGAATCAGTACCGAGTAAGGTTTACTGTTAACTTTCTGGAAGCAAGCAAACTCTATATGAGTGACTATAGAACACATGAAAGACCACCGCGGATCCTCCTCGAATCTAATACCAGACGGTCTGAGAATCGGAGTTGAAGATGTCCGGCGAATTGATTGTTATAAGGACACGCCCCACTTCATGCTAGCAATAAGCGCCAATAGGAATTCCCCTTAAGCGCCGGAGCTGATGTGTTCAACGGATCACTCGCGTATCTGGCCGTGTTGGCTTCCGTGTTCTTGCAGATGCGCTTGCTCGGGGTTATCGTGTGCGCGCGATAATTCGTAGTTCTACACGGATTCGAGGTACTCTAGATCGTTACGAGTGCGCACGTAGCACCTACGAAAGAGCTCCTAATTATCGACGCCTTTAAGGAAGCTTTAAAGGGCAATATCAATAAACTTCTCAAAGTTACCTTCGTAGTTAGGCGAGCCCCATTCTGGCGACCAATCGCGGTGCTTTTTCATCCACCGCTTCAGCAGATGGAAGCTCAATTCGGTGGGGTTAAGGTCCGGCGAATAGCGAGGGAGGTATTTCAAGATCACGCCGTTATCTGCACAGGCATCTTTAACGGGATAATACAATATGCACACCTTTAGAGTGCAATGTAGCAATGTGCACACCCACAGCATGAAATGCACACCTATTTTGCCAAGAAATATGATCTTTTCTTAAATATCTTAACTATAACGTAATACAATATAAAAAGCCAACTTAGATTAAGAAATCTATAGCCTTCTTTAGGGTTAGGAGGGTTAGGAGGGTTAGTTATAGTAGATTAGAGATTAGGATTAGCATTTTAGGATAGAAGTATAGAGGATTTATTCCCGACCAATTACTTTCCCCTAAAATATTCCGGAGTCTAATTTAAAGTTTAGAATATCTAATTTATTAATAATTAAAGAGATTGCTAGGATATTTACAGGGGTTTTAATAGGTAAATATAAGTAAGAGCCGGGGGTAAAGTTAATAGTGTATATCTTGTAATATAAGTGTGCAAAGTGCTACATTATACGCTAAAGGTGTGTATATTATTTCTTCCCCCATCTTTAATACGCTATAACTAAGATTAGCGCCTTTAAACGTTATTTAGCTATCAAATATAAATACTAAAGCTCACCTGATCATGGTGGGCTTTAAGGTTATTAATAACAAGAACGGAACGTAGCCCTAGCGCTAGGTATATCTACATAAGCACGGTAGTCTCCAACTAGCCTAGAAATAGGTCGGCGGTAACTAATCCGTAATAAACGAGCGTCCCTTCGAGGTATCCATCTACTATATATACTAGTAAAATAGTCTAACGTTTACTTTGATTAGTGCTCGGAGTCTCCGCCGCCGGCGTACCTCGCGAGGCCTAGCTAGTACGTGTCAAGGCTCAACCTCAGGATGATCGCTGAAAGGTTTATTGCGTTACGTACAAGAAGCTAGAACTTAAGGAAAGAAGAAGAAGGAGAGAAAGAGGATTAACTTAAATACACGAGGGAAATAGCGTCACATGACTGCCGAGGATTCCTCCGGGGCTTCTTTTACTACTAGGCTTCTAGACCATAACAGTACGCCTCTTTAACGTGCCTTCGTGGGCTCAAGCCTTATCTGCGAATACTAGATCCTCTTTATCAAACTAACGGATATATTAATAGTGCTTTTCGCGCTTAACAGGGTCCCTTTTATTTAAAATCTATTGGGTAACCTGCTTTCTAAAGCCTACCTAGTGGAGCTTTCTCTATATTGTATTTTTGGATTGAGATATGTCCTAATTCTCTTCTAAATACTATTTAATCTCGTCTAGGTATATAGTAGGATTTGCAGCGAGCAGCTGTAAGAGGTCTTCTTTAAGTTCTAGCGTAATAATAGGCTTATACCTATGCCTATCCTCTGCAGGTAGGGCACCCCAAAGTTCCTAATATTACGCGTAAATTACTCAATTATACGCTTACCAACGCCAGGAAACTCTGCGTGCACTTGCGAGGGAGTGAAGCCACGGCGGATAACGCTGACGATCTCATCTACCACCACTGGCTGTAGTTTCTGAGGCACTGCTGCATACCACTAAGCCTCGATATTACAGCTCTTAAACTGCTGGTTATCTGGTGTGGGGATAAGGGGCAGACTCTAGTGGCTGCGAGATGCTAGAGGCCGAGGAAGCGGTGCTGAGTGCGAGAGTCTACTTTGTGGCTCCGACCGCGCACGGCTGGCTGCAAAAGGGTGTTCGCAATAGAGACTCCGGTGTGTTATTCTTTACACTGCTTGACAGAAGTTCTGGCCACTCGTTGTGGAGTAATAGGTGGGTAATTGTCTTGTTGTGCTCTCGAGGCCGCGAGTCGTCCTTGTGTCAAGACCGCCAACTTTTTGTGGGTCGAGGGTGGCCGCCTCGACCTTTCCAGCGGACTTTTGACCGGCGCCCCGCAAAATCTGTCAATTCGCAGCGCCCTACGCCCTTTTCGTCTCGGTCGCGCATCGTAGGGGAGCGTAAGAGCGCTTGCGGGGCTGGTTCAAGCTCATTCTGCCTCTGGTTTGCGAGCTGAAATTGCATCGGATGAAACCCCTGTGGATGACGGCTTGCAGCGATGGCAGGGAGCGCAACTCGCACAGCACGCGCGAAGCTCCTGCAGCGTTTTCTGAGCGCCAGTGGGACGACCGCGGTCCACCTTGAGTCTTGCGAAGGTCATGAAGGATTTGGAGCGGCTATTCACTCGTATTGCACTCCTCCTCTCCGCGACTCTGCTGTCCTTGCACTTACAGCCATGTTGCGGCTTACTCGATTGCGACAAGGGTGCTGAACGTCGTATCTGCCCACGGACCGTCTGAGCTCTCCTGAGGCATGCATCTTATTTCTTGTCTGTCCTGGTTCCCAAGTTTCCCTTGCATCTCGTCTCTGTTCACGAATTGTTCGTCCTTATCCCCAAGGCAATATTTCCAACAGATCCATCGTATTTTCTTTGATCGAGCAGCAAACGGCCATGGCGGACAAGGCCAGCGGGGAGAACCAAGCTTCTGCTGGCGCGCAGAACTCTGGCAAGAAGCCGGCCGAAAAGAAGGCCCCAAGCAGCCTTAAAAAAGAGCAGCAAGAAGAACAGCCTCAACAACAAGCCCAGGAGGCACCGGCTAGGGAGTTGGAGGGAAAGGCCGCCGGCGGCGGGGAAGTAAACGGTGAGGCTGAGCCCAAGCCTGGCTTAGAGCCCGAACCTGTGCGCAATCAATCCAGGCGTCGCCAATCTCGAGGCCGTGGCCGAAGGAACCTCCCCGACAGCGAGACTGAGTCTGTGCAGCGCTCTGATATCTCAGGCATCGACGGTCGGCGCAACCGGCAGCGCCAGAGGCAGCAGCGAGGCGGCAATCTCATCAACAGCGCTGGCGACGCGGTGCAGGACACAGTTGGCAATGCTGTCGACGAGGTGGGTAACATTGCGGGCAGGACCCTGGGCGGCTTAGTCGGCGACGGCGACGACGAGGAAAGGGGGAAACGCAAGGGCGAACAGCTTCGGCTGCGCCTGGAACTCAACTTGGATATCGAAGTTCAGCTTAAGGCCAAGATACACGGTGACTTGACCTTGGGTCTATTGTAAGTATATCCCATTTCTGTATACCAGTACCCAACGGATTAACGGAGGTATAGGAACTAAAGGTGTGCGTGCATTTGAAGCAAGTAAATGCAGGGAACATCACGCATCACTACGGGGCACTCCCCTCCGGCAGTTACCATGGATACGAATGTATGCGGTGGCTCATGGGTCCTTTTTTTTGTTCTTTTTTTGCAATTATTAAGAGAATTCTCTGTTGTCTATCATTAAAGCAATACACGACATACTTTGCTTCCTTCGTACTCTGCGTACGTGAATTGGTCTAGAGGGAGGTGATCTTCGATGCATTCGAATTCGGGCAGCTCGATGGGCTGGGTACTTGGCTCACACGATGCCATTCTGAGTACGTACACCTGGCAGTGGGGTGATGTCGGTAAGTAGACCGTGTATTCCTGATGCCCCTTCGATCAGCGGAACATCCATGTCGACTTTCACGCTCTGGGGCGCCTTGAGACGGCGGTGAAGTAGCCAGATGAAAACCCTGCTCACCGGTCCCACTCAGAGACCTTTGCGCGCTGCCAGATCCCTGCTGCTTGCCCTTCCGTACTCACCGAGCTTCCGTATCTAAACCTCTGTTTCCCCCACATACTTGTATAGTGCAGCAATAAGACCCTCTTGTTCTCATCCCTTAGTTTTGAAGCTTCCGCTACTATCATATTCCTTCGTCCACGTCAAATCAACAACGCCACCAGCATGTCCGACTTGACAAGCGAACTACCAAAACCCGAACCGTTAGAGCAGGAGACCACGCAGCAGCAGAAAACGGAGCACGCCATGAAGCCAGCCGAGGGAGTTACCAACAAACAGTCTGAGCGGTCGCGCTCCGCTTCGCGCCGCGAACGTCGGAGGCGAATCCAGAAAGCCTTAGACGAAGGCAAATACATGAAGACGAGCAATTTTGAAGCCCTGGTCGAGGCCGATGCCAGGGGCGAGCTGCAAGGGATGCGGCCGCTCGAGCGTATAGGCCCAGACAGCACATCGATGGATGGGCCCGTCACCTATGCCCGCGCCATGAGAGGTGAGATTCCCATGCGCGGCGCCATTCCAAATCAAGCGTACAGGATAGATCCCCAGGAGAACACTAAGGGGACCCTCGAGGACCAGGACGGCCTGAGGCTTAGAGTAGAAGCCAATTTGGATGTCGAGATTGAACTCAAGGCAAGCATCCGTGGTGATCTCACGCTTTCTCTCTTGTAAGTCCCCCGCCTCCTTCCTTTATCCTCTTCCGGCCCTCGATACAGCACTGCGATGATACCGCCTGCTCAGGCTTATTGTTGCATTTTGAGTAGATAAATAACAATTTATTACTTCTAGTGCGTGATGTAGACCTCTTAGATGATAGCCAAAGATATGATAAGTCTCGATGCCGACTTGGGCTACCGAGAGCTTTTGAAAAGAGTTTCCGGTCACCATCCATTTGCATACGGGGAATCAACTTGGCGTGATTGGAGGTGGATATATATTTTCTAATTATATTCAGAAAACTGTGTGGCAACATGCATTCCTATTATGTAATATTCGCAAGTATGGGTTGGGCATCTGCTCCGCGCTGTGTTAAGCGGCACAGCAGCTGTGGGCGCACGGAGGCAATATGAAACCGTGAGAAGAGACGGAACTAATTTGTTAAGCGAAAGCCGCAAGTACTGGCTAGCATACGGAGCGGGGATATTAATTAAAACGAAGGCGGGAATCTTGGCTTCGGACATTTCCCCACCCGGCGCTCTCTCCACTACTAAGATATCGATTGTATAAGCATGAGCGTTCAAGGCTGGCTCAATTTTCCGTCTTCTATCACCGAATACTGAGTTCAATGGCAGGTGAGTCGGTCCTTGACCAGATCGACGAGATATTGGTTTGATCCGCCGATCAAGACGAGCTGTTCCGCCCGGAATCAGTGTTGGACTCGGACGATCTTGATGAGGAATGGAACGTCGTTGGCGCCATCAGTGGTGACTCCGGACGTTGAGCAATGAATATTTGGATGCTACGTCTTGTGGCCTTGGTTGCGGCGCGCGAATTGTACAATGGCGATTGAGTAATTCTGCAAGGATCGTTGCGGGGCAGCAGCTTGAGGTCGGTTACTCCTATGAGAAGGAGAGCTGGGACTGCTGCGACATTGTCCGAGGCGGTGCCCTTGTCGGTTGTGTTGCCCGTCGAGATCGAAGATGGGCGTGAGTGGGAGGCTGATGAGGTGTGCGCCTTCCGGAGCTGCGAAGGCCGACAGATAAGTATGATAAGTCCAGTCCCGCATAGGAAGGAATAGAGTTGCCGGCGGTGTTGGTCGCTGGTATCGCAACAGGATAAAAACTATGCGGTTTCAGGTAGGACGATATTGTTGTGTTCTTCTTATCGGCGCACGGATCAGGCGAGTATCAAGCAAAGGTTGCCCTGTAGTGGTATAGTATAGTAACCTGACAAAAGTTCTGGGCCACTTAAGCAAGGCGCGCTAAAACGCGTCGCACGCGCGCACCCCTTTAATCTTCTATACCACCTAATGCCCCTATAACGCACTTCTTTAAACGAGCTCTTTAGTAAGTATACTTCTAATTAATTCTATTCTCCATCTGAGAGCGGTATCCTACTTACCTATAAGGTA
Organism: Macrophomina pseudophaseolina; assembly: GCA_022204955.1. Classification (NCBI taxonomy): domain Eukaryota; kingdom Fungi; phylum Ascomycota; class Dothideomycetes; order Botryosphaeriales; family Botryosphaeriaceae; genus Macrophomina; species Macrophomina pseudophaseolina. Next base: position 9,487 of record JAJJID010000743.1, read on the forward strand.
TTAGATAAGAAAAGTATTTAGTTTTATACAGAGCTTAGCGTACCTAGCTTATTTATAACCAATACTAACCTCCTCGCTTTACTCTGTAATAATAGATATATAGCCTTACTCTAGCTATTGTGAATACCTCTTGGGCCTTAAAACTTAATATATACTATACGTTATATATATACACCTCAAATATATATATAGAGGTATATATAAAAAGCTATAGATATTATCTACTATGACTAAACTATTATACGTCTCTTAGAGGGGTTAATATACCCATCAAACCCGTCGAAAAAGCGGCCTCTTGCCCTAACCGTATTGTTAACATACGTGAGTCACCAATTGGTGTACTCGCTGGCATTATCAGGCGGCACCGCTACCTATTATCCTTAATAGTGACAATACCCCCTGACAATAACGAAACCACGACAACGCAACGTCACATGCGTTACGCGTACGCGTGGCAGACTAACCGCTATTATTCCCTTCTGCCTAGCTGGACGTTTCTTTATTTTCTATTATTTTATTGTTCATTGTTCGCAGTCACGGCCGCGCAACGAGGCTAATCCGCCTCGCCACGCAACGCCTACAGCTGACGCTCAATAACATTTTTCTGTACATATAATGGCTGGACGCACTCTTTTTCCTTAAATACGGTTTTTTTAGTGAGGCGCTAGAATAATATCCCTTTTAATAGGAATCGGGACGATTCCTACCAAAGGGGGAGGCAGTGTTAGGGTAGTAGGCCCGCCTGCTACCACCATGCGCACCACATGCTTATCACGTACGACGCACAGGCCTTAGCTATAACCAGCCCACCGTAGCCGAATCCTCTACACCAAGGATTCGCACCTGAGAATACTACTCTTTGAAGGCTCCCTGCTTATTCCCCTATTTATCTGCTCACACTAGCCTATTTTATTAAGATAAGTAGTAGGATTATATTAAGGAGGTTTAGAAGAACCTATAAGCATTAGCTTAGTAAGTTAGCTATATAGGTGTTAGAATATATGGCATCTTAGCCCGCACTAGTAATAGTGCGGCGTCGTACTTTTGCCAGTCCAACAATAGGCTTATTACGTTGTTATCGGAGGGAAGCTCCGCATAAGAGCGTCTAGTGAGCCAAAAGGCGAAGGAAGCCAGAGCCGTGTGTAAGGTAAGAAGGAGCAGTAGAAGGGTCTAAAACGTGTCCAATGTAAGCCAGCCTCGTAGGCAACCAAGTAGGAAACTATTAGAATATATAGTATTTCAGCCCGCACTAGTAATAGTGCAGCGTCGTACTTTTACCAGTCTAACAAAAACAATAACCAAGTAATAAGTAACTGTAACCAAGGAGGACTACTCCCACACACCCCGTGATTGTGCCGCGAAGTAGCCAGAAAACCGTCCACCTCCCAATGAAGTAGTAGTGTGGACAGCCGTTCTCTCCTTACAGTCGTATACTAGTGAGGAATTGGTGAGGGTGACTAGTGATAATCCTGTCCTTTCTGTCCTCCCGTGGCGTTGAGCCTCCGCCCGTCCTCCCAGCTAAGAAAGGACTTCCACGCCTTATCCGGCTTGCCTCCTTTCTGCCCTGCAACAACGTCTTTCTTGTATAGGCTAAGAGCCTATCTTTTAGAACCGTGATTCTATATTAGGGGTTATAGCTCTTTCTATACCCTTATATTCTTCTAAATGCGGCATATAGTGCGTGTTATATGCTTAGCGGCGTCGGTAATAGTGTCTAGATGCCATAGGGCGAGCGAATAGTTAAGAATAGAGCGATTTAGTGTTTGGTAAGGCGTGGAGGAGGCATAATAAACCTATTACTACTTAACTCTAAGAAAACGCGTTAGAGACGAGTATACTCACTAGTGCGTGTAGATTTAGACGTGGAAGCGTCCGGATTACGCGTTCTCGTGATTTTATTAGGGCGCGTTGGTGAAAGTTTCGGAGGTCGGCATAAATCAACAGTTGTAGTGCAAAACCCGGTGTATACCGGTAGCCGAGCTTAGCTAGATTCACGGACCTTTGCCAAGCCTTATCTCTCAGGGGTTGTTTACATCTCAAAAAAAAAAAAAAAAAATACGTTGTTGGCCACGAATACGCACTCCACACTCGAATACAGCTCTCAGTTACCTTTACGATGGCGAAACACAAGTGTTCAGATATCTTTTCAAAAGATAAACTTGAAAATAAGCATATTAAACATCAACGAAGCCCACCTTCAGACGTTTGGCCCGTCCCCGAATTCGAGATAAAGCCTGGAGCTTCAAAACCAACTGGCGCGCAACGAGATGCTCCCCTTGGCCACTGGAATCTTTCAATAACGGATGAGAGCTGTCATCAAATCCTGGAATACTCCAATGCGTGGGCAGCCCAGGAGACTGCCCAGTCAACCGACAGCCATGCAAGGCCGTGGCATACAGTAACTAAGAGGGGAATTAAATGCATACTTTGCGGTGTTGATATTCATGGGTATTCACAGCGAGCCAAGGCTTGAAATGTACTGGGAGAAGACCAAATTTGGGTATCGACACCCCGAAATTGCAAAGAGGATCTCTCGCATACGATTCGAGCAGATCGATCGGTTTTTTCGAATATCACCACCACCTCATGAAGCCTCAGCTGGTTAAACGCCGTTCGATAAGGTTGAATGGCTATCTGTTGGATTGGG
>JAJJID010000744.1:0-12110 GCA_022204955.1 Macrophomina pseudophaseolina
CACGAGAGGCACCGCGTGCAGCTTTCGCTTATCATGCTGCTGGCTGGCATTACTGGTAGCAGACCGGGGGCGCTCTTGGCCCTCCGCTATCGCGACGTACAGGTCACTCTCATCCAGGACCCCGCGGGCGGGCAGCGACCCCTCGTCTTGATCGAGTTGACTTACGAGTATACTAAAGGTTATCTTGGTGCGAAAGAGAGGTACGATGAATCATACACGCCCGGGATTTTTATGGTAGATGGCTGATGAAGGAGTTAGCAACACCTTCCCTATACCAGAAATTAGACATGATCCATGTCTGGTACTCTCTCCGCACTCCTACTTTTTGGCTTTAGCATTCAGCGATAGGGCATTTGCAGCTCCAGATCTCGTCGGGCCCGAAGCGCTGTTTAGACTGAGAGTGATCGATGGACTGATGGAGGCCCGCATTCCGTGGAAAGAGGATGTGCTCGATCTCCCTGTCTTCCGAAAGTCTCATCAGACGGTATATGGCACCAGAATATCGACACAGCCTTTGCCCGACAGCACGGTCCGTCCATGGCTTAGGAAGCTGGGAGACGTCACCGGCATGAAGAAGATATGCCACCCGTACGTTCTCCGGTACGCCGCAGGGAAGGCTTTCGATAGCTGCAGTATGTGCTGATGCCTTCGTGTTTGGGAATTGACTTCTTCCTGCATCTTGCCGCAGACTAAGGCAACCAGGCTGACAAACCTTCGCATTAGATGAGATCAGCGACTCCTTACGGAATCTCATCATGCAGCATTCGAAGTCCGACGTCTTTCAACGGCATTATCTCCCGCGATACATCAGCGCAGATACGCAAGCAGCATATCGAGGGATAGCGCCGCAATCGGCGGTGATGCGGGCAGTGAGCAGCATGCGGCGTTCAATAGACCCGAGGCGTCCACGGAAGCTCACTGCCAAGCAGTCAGAAAGCATCGAGCAGCATCCAAATGTGGCCATTTTGGGCAAGAGAAGAGACGGAATCAGTCGGGATTTGACAAGGGCGAAGCTTCTGAAGGCTTCTCCGGCGGTGCTCTCGAGTCTTCGAAGCGCCAGACGCGACGCGGCTCTCGCTTACCAGAGAGAGAAACGGCGGCAAAGGCATGAGCTGCTCGGAAAGCTTAAGAAAGACTTTGACAGGGATCAGGCAATTGCAGATATCCAGAACCAGCTTCACAATCGGCCGGTCGATGCCCTCCGGCAAACAGTGGGTGGGCATCTCCCTCTAACAAGAGCTCGAGTATGTCAAACGCTCTTTGCGCTCCCTGAATCGACGTACGGAAAAGACAAGCATCGTAGAATGCGTGCAATCACCGCACTTATCACCTTGTGCAAAGCCGAAGAAAGCAGCGCAGAATGTCCCGATAGTCCAGCTTGCTCCATCAACAAAGCGAGCCAGCGATGCAACGACACAACCGCGGACCCGATAAAGCCTCTGAATAGGACTGACGGTCGTCGTGCCCCCCAGGGCAAGCCGACACAATGCTTCTTTTGCCTCGGAGATCGGGAACTTTCGATCGGAAAACGTATGAAGGAATTTTATAGTAGAAGGGACCTAGAGAAACATCTACGCCGTCATCACTTGAAATTCATTTCGGAGAAGAGCGTCACTATCTGTCCCATCGATGGCCAAAAGCTACTTGGCCACGCTGGGCTCATCGCCCACTGGCGTTCATCACATTGAATTCTACATAGCTCTCTCTGCGTGTGGATGCGGCGGTGTAGCGCAATGCTTACTTCGGACATCCCTCGTACTCTTTATTACATAGGCTTTCATCATTACTAGCAAATACTTATGGAGAGAGCTCTGGTCAATAAGAAATTAGTCGGGATAGCTTAAGTACGCTAGTCTAACTAAGCAACGACTATGCAACCATCGGCTACATTCATTATATTAAACACTCGACAATTCCTCAAGTGTTTCAAAAGAGTAAAGGAAGAAAGATAGCTATTAGTAGATTAACAATCGAGCTTTGGGTGCTGAGCCGCGACCACTAAAACCCATCCATACCTGACATCAGAATGTGTCGAATTTTGGGGTGAACAGTTATGGATTGAATGACTGCTGGCTATCTGAAGAGGATGGACGGAGAGGCTACATATCCAGGAGGTTGTTCCCTGATCAGCTGTTGATAGCATGATGCATGTTTGAAGTTCATTGTTGTGTAACACAACCATCTCCAAGTCGACAGAATGCGATCGTTGCAGGTCATGATCAGCCGTCCTATCCGAGTCAGGCCTCGTACGATTCTGGACCAACTGATACTGGAGCCCAGTACATTCATGTTAACTTCGAGCGCTAGATTCGTTAGAAGACCGCTGTACACTCAAGGGCATCAAATAAAACAGATATCACTTCATCGAGCCCCGACCTCATTTTGCGTCATCTCGTATTAGTACGAAGCCAAAGAATACAACCATCATCCACTTGAATGTTCTCTGTGGTTTGCTCCTTGAATTGTTTCCATTTTATTCTCCTTTCTGTCCTTCTTACTAGAAAAGCTCCACCCATTCCATTCGTCTTCGACAGGCGGCGGTGGCGCGTCAGGGGCACACACATTCACCACTTCCACCGGCTGCTTCTTACACCCCATGCCACCACAGGAGCACCGCACAAGAAGCCCGGGTCCCTCGGCAGCTCAGTCAGAGGAGGCTGGACATCCACGAGCATGAGCGTATGCACTGATGGCAGCTGCGGGTCCTGCACCCACGACGCAAGGCCGCACACAGGCAAACCGAAGCGGAACAGAGGGGTTCATATTGTCCGAATCCAAAGGATAATCACAGCCTTGGGATGTCTTCAAAAAAGGAAAAGTGTCCAGATTGCAGCGCTCTGCAAACCTAACGCTAAAACGGAAAGTTCCTTGCTTATAGAAGCGGCTACTTGATCTATAGCTACAGGCTTTCTAACCATACACCATACGCCATACAGGCTTGTATGGTTTATGGCGTATGGTTTTATCCCCGTATGGCCCTGTAAACCATATATTGCCCATACAGTAAATGACGTCATACATTACCACATTTTAGCCTAGTCGTGTAGCTCCTACCTACCCAGCTACACTCTCTTCTAGATACTGTTCCATCACTTCAACTGGCAGCCCGGATGTGATACCGCTGCGGATCCAGCTCTTCAAGCACTCTCCCTTCTCAATTGTAGATGATCCGAGTAGCATTCGATCCCATGATATTGTACGGCATGCACCGGAAAAGACCCGTTCGGGGTCGGCGGACATGGCGGGGATTGAAAGGATATCAATGGCCATCTTTGATAGACGTGGATAACGTTCCCGCTGTTCATCACGGAGCCACCAGTTAAGCGGCGAACAGTCGATCGGGATAGGTGTCTGTGAAGTATAGATTTCGTATTCGTCGACATCGGGCATTGTGCCTATAACATCAAGCTCCTGAGCAGGAAGATCATACTCATCCGGCTGTGCTTTTGGCGCCAAAGAAGACGTCGAGTGTATAGTTGGCAGCCCTTTGTAGTCGTTCTCCCACAACTTCTTGACGCCATTGAAGACCTTCTTATGCCAGGCCTTCGGCCAGTTCTTCTGGATATGGGCCTTTCTTCGCGAGGGGTGAAAGATAAGTGCCGCGGCGTACGCAGGGCTCTCATCCGATAGCTGATAATATTTATCAAAGACGTGCCAGCTCGCAAGCACGCAGCCAAGCAGCTATTAATTATCTTTATACTTGTCGAATGCGTGATTATAGTGCTTGTAAAGAACGTCCATAGTAATAACGTATGGTCAAGCGTCGTGCGATAGCCCTCGGTAAGCTGCGTTATTCTCCAGAACGGTTGGAGGAAGTTGCGGGTACGATGAAGAGTTTTCCAGTCCTGCGGTGTTAGATAGTCACCTTTCAGACTATCGTAGTACTTGTCTTGATACCACTTCACGTGCTCCTGCTTCTCAAGTGTTACGTCAAGAAGAAGAAACCACGAGTTCCAGCGCGTATCGTTGTCAAGCCCTAGCACCCTGCCAGCACGCTTCTTGAACAGATTATATCTGTAGTCGTTCGCCCTTATATGGATAGCGATATTATGGACCTTACCGAGATGTCCCATTTGGCGCCAGCCAAGGCCTTTGTTTTTCTTCCAGGCCTCGATCATATCCATGTTGTATGAAGCCTCATCAAGCTCCTCAATCTGCTTGCAAGCAGCTTCGACAGCCTCCTGAGAATCCATGAAGAGGAAGGCCTGTACGGTGAGGTTGATAATGTGGCCGTGGCAGCGGATACGGCGATGCTTTGCCTGCCACATGGTGCCTTTCTCCCTTAGAAATTCGCTGAGCGCACGGCAAAGGACATCGTTGGCCCCATGATTATCACCTGTAACGTATCCTATCTTATGCCAGATGCCGTAGTCTTCAAGCATTGGCTGAAGAAGCTTCCATTGTTCAGCCCCACTGTGACTGCCGGGGCCTTCTAGGCCAGGGAGCTCAGATAGAGCGAGTAAAGCTTGACGCATTTCCTTTGTATCCTCCTCCACAAATTGTACGCAAGCTCCAAGGAAGGCTTTCTGGTTTGGCGCGCTCCATACGTCGGCGGAGAGGTGAAGCTTTGAGGACGAGGATTGGAGCTTCTTTCGCAGGATGTCTTTGTGAACAAAGTAGGAGTTGGAAGCAAGTTTCTGGACTGAGCCGTGGGAGAGGTTGATGACGTCTTCTGCAGTGTAATTGACTGCTAGAAGTAACGCGTGTAGCTCTGGCCATTGGCTGCAATTGTAAGGAAGGTTTCGCACTGTAACCAACTGAACCAAAGCCTCAATTGTAGCCTTTGGATTAAGGGCGTCCTGAAGTACCTGCTCCTCGCGCATTTGAAGCTTAACAGTATTTATATGGCCAGCCTTAGCAAAAGGTGTCTTTAAGTAGCGAATTTCGTGCCCTCTTTACCGGGTGCGCCGCTGAGATTTCCACCTCAATTGAGTGAACCTTCAATAGGTGATTGCGGAAGGTAGTTGAGACGTAGGTGGAATAGGATGGATTAACGCAGTATTTGCAGTAGAAGAGAAGATCCTTCTTTTGGCCTGCGCGCTCGGGCTCGGAGCCTTGGGGCCTACGAGTATGTTCCCAGGTAGAATCCGTTGTACGAGCGCGCTTTCTTTTTGAGGAAGTAGAGGATGGGGTCTTCGGGGTCTCGGTCGGCTCAGATGAACTCTCAATCGACTCCACAATGGATTTTTCACAATCACTGGACGCGGCCGAGACGAAGGAGGACATTATAGAAGATGTTGGGGGTTTTAGATAAATTTGACAAGTACTCCGTTAGATAGTCATAAATATACGGCTGAATTGGGTGTTGAAGGAATGAATTTTATGAATGTTATCTTCTTGAGCGATGGTAGCGAATATATCTACCTAATTTACCCCTAAGCTAATCCGTATAGGCTGTAACATGTATCAGAAGCCAAACAGTAGTGCAACCGTTCAGAGACAGGTAGAATATAGCCTCCTTCTTTTTTTTTTTTTGTTATATGGTGATATATCTATTAAAATTAATGCTTTCTAGAGCTACCCCAGAGCTGTCACGACCTGCACTGATATCGGATCAAAGCAAGTGCTTAATTGACGAAGTTCCCAAAGCTAAGGAGAGAAAAGAGAAAAAGAATGAGCGACTGGAACGAGAGACCTTTATACCTATAAAAGAACGCGCTAAAGACTCGGCTATCTACTAAGGTGTCGAGAAGATCAGGGGTTGCATGTCAGATCGTGACAAGAGCCCCCTACGCAACACCAACCGGATCCGGAAAAAGGATGTTCCCGCGTATGATCATACTTAAACCATACGGCAGAGCCGTATGGTATAGGTGTATGGGCAATATATGGTTTATATATGGTTTAAATAAACCATACGCGTATGGTTAGAAAGCCTGGTATTTACCCCTAATAGAAACTACGGTACCCCTTGATAAATGCTAGTACATTCGACCATATATCTTAGGGTAGACTAAAACGGAGCATGTAGCTTAGGCTGAACAGTACCAACCAAAAGAAAGGAACATCAATAATTTTACAGAATGATTGGCTCAAAAGAGTCATCAAACAATCGAGATTACGTACTGGTCGTTGCTACTGAGAGCTTCATATTCGAGCCAATCTTCGTTCTTAGATCCTTGGAAGCCTGTCCAGTCTTCCATTCCGAATGCCCCTGCGAATGCATGCAGAACTCCAAATCTTCTAAACTGACCTTTCGTGTTTCCTGTAGGACAAAGCAGCAGACAAGAAATATTCCAATGAGGCAACTGGTATGTGTCGACGAAAAGAGGTAAGCAGTGAAACTGAAGGGTTGGAAGTTTGCAGTCAAGTCTGATGTAGACAGTCGGTTGCGTCCTCCACCAAGTTCCATTGAAGAAAAAAGACCATTCGTTTTGAGAGTCTGAGCGAAGCTGTATTGATACTAGCCAGCCGGACAGCTTTAAAGTTCCTGCAGTAACCGCGCTGGTGGTGTCATCTGTAGTGCTCTCAATTTCGCAGTCGATAATATTGACTAAGGTCTCCATCTTAGTATAGAAGCGTTCGGCATAAAATGCCGGGGAAATGGGGCCATCTAAGCTGGCCCATGACCACGACGGCGCCCGATAGGGGTGAGGCCGTGGACGGACTTGTTGTTCACCACAGGCGCTGAACCAGAAAAGCTGCGTAACCAGGTTCTTTCTCCACAGGCCAGCGCAATACTGATCGTCGAGTGCTCGTTCCATGATCTTTACAATACCCGAGAGAGCAACCAGCTTATCGCTCGTGTACGTCAACTTGCTTGCGGTGTAGATTTCCACAATTCCAGTCCAGAGTTCCCACATGTCGGTTTTTGGAGGTGTCCCTGGGCGTATCTCTAGGGCGGCGGAACGGCATTCAGCATTGAAAGCGTCCCACATGGCTTCTCGTGAAATCCTGCGCGGTTCCATGTTCGGTGGTACACCATCTGGGTAACTCTCACACGCGGCTAAGTCATAGCATTCCCAGAACAGTTGCGTCCCGCTTAAATGAAGTACTCTGGGGGCCAACAGTAATTCCTGGACTACCCACGCGCGCTTCATCAAGGGCATGTCCTTGAAAGCGTAGTGCCAAAACTTGTCGTAATAGAGATAACAGCTGTCATTTTGGCAATCAACCCATGCTGTCTGAATGGCGCGCGGATTGATTAGAGAAAGATCTCTGTCAGGAAGGCAGCTAGTCTCGCTATTAGCTGCGACACTTGCAGCGATGTTGAGTACTGCATGTCTGTAGACATTGCTCATAAGAGGTGCTTCCCGTGCCCAATCCTCTCGAGAGTCCTGGAATATGCACAGGGAGTCTATCCAGATAAACTGGATCCCCAGTGACCGAGCCGTGAATATGGCGTCTTGAAATGTTTGACCCAGCTCTGAAATCGCGATGCCTTCTCGCAGACATTGTAACGACTTTAACGTCAATCTTAAGACATGTGAGGTGCCCCAACAATGACTAAGTGTCGCGTATTGGATGTCGACTTCTTCTCGCTTCGGATCAAGTAGTAAACGGATCTTCTCCGCGCTTGGTTGCCCGATCTGGAGGAGACGCGTGGGGAGTTTTTTAGCTGTACCAGACCACTGAGCAGATCGGCATCTGTTGTGACTTTCCAGACATAGGTGTAACCACTTCTTTGCAGATATCATGCTCGAGCTCCAACTATTAGGATTAGCTGGGTCTTCGCTTCCAAGTAGGCTACCGGCTTCTAAAGTAATGTCAATACCATGATCGGCCATTCAGAGGAGTAGTCTCACTTTTCATAGGCTGCAGGCAAAACGTAAAAGCCCGACCACCACAGCCAACTCCGTTCTTGTTGACAATAAAGGACAGCTCTGAGATATTATATGCGTTGTCTTTTGACCAACTTGATTTGTGGCTGACGCAATACTGTGAAATTGGGTTTATAGAAACCGCTTCCTGAATACGAGTTTCTAAAACTTCTTCAGTCCTGGCTGGGGGGTGGTCAGATATCGCGTGCCATAACACTCGGCAAATGTGGCAGGCATCGAGAGCTGCTTGTTCGAGTTGGTGGATATAAGAATGATGGTCAGAAGTTTTATGAGGGCAAGAGCCTCGAAAAATTTTTTGACAAGTTTGGCATAGCATTCTTTTAGGATCAGCTTCGCACGACTTAGGTTTTTGGGTGGCGAGGAAGGAAACGTGAACTAAGCCCACCATTTAACGATGAAATGGAATGCTCTGGTCTGATGGGCGTGAAAAAATAGATGAGCGGACACCAGGCTATATCTAGGCCTCCATGGTTCTATTTTTGGGTCCGGAGAAATTTGCCGTAATGTCACGGGAAATGTCAGCTCGATGAACAGCCAATTGGTTAAGACCGAGCTGCCTGCTTGGACTTAGCTTTCTGGCGCGTGCGGGACCATCTGTCTGCCGCTCATTTGAATGCAATTGGTTGCACAGACCTCCATGTAACCGTTAGCGGTGTTCGCGGAGTTGGCGGAGGTGGCGAAGCGCCGTAGCGAAGTTGCGACCGCACAGATGCGGCTCGGTAACTACCGGTATCTGGGCCAAACCACTGTTTCAATCATAGAGTCATACACTGAAGCGGGTGCCTATGCACGACAGTCCATTTTGACTCATGCATCACTCTTTGGGGCGCTTACACAGGCGCTTTCACTAGTTAGTTAGCTCCCTTACTTCCTTTAACTATACTACCAATTATCATGCATCACACTTTTAGCAGTTTCGAATTCATCCGCGCATCAGACCTAGTTTGGACTCAGCGACGCAACACGGTTGAAGACACAATAAGAGTGTATAAGGAAGCTCAAGATCCCCATGTGCAGTGAATCTCCTTACCAGTTTCGTCTGGTAATGCCGTGTAAAATATGGACATGCGGGAAGCTCGAGTCGTCAGGATCTTTGTTGTTGTTTTGCCGTCGAATACTGGGGCATCTGAGGGAAAAATTAGATTCTGGGCATGCTGGAGCCCCATGCAACATTCCAAGTCCGACGTCTTCCAGCGGCATTACCTTCCACGGTACATCAGCGCAGATACACAGGCTGCCTATCGAGGAATGGCAGCTCAGTCGGCCGTGATGCGGGCGGCGAGCGGTATGCGGCGTTCGATAGATCCAAGACGACCACGGAATCTCACTACCAAGCAGTCAGCCAGCATCGAGAAGCATCCGAAAGTAACCGTGTTGGGTGAGAAGAGAGACAAAATCAGTCAGGAATTGGCAAGGGCGAAGCTTTTGAAGGTTTCCCCGGCAGTGCTCTCGAGTCTTCAAAGCGCCAGACACGACGCGGTTCTCGCTTACCGGAGAGAAAAACGGCGGCAAAGACAAGCGCTGCTCGATAAGCTCAAGAGGGAATTTGACAGAGATCAGGCCATCGCGGATATCCAGGACCAGCTTCACAATCGGCCGGTCGATGCCCCCCGGCAGACTTTAGGCGGGCATCTCCCTCTGACAAGAGCTCGCGTATATCATACACTCTTCACGATCCCTGAACCGACGTACGAAGAAGACAAGTGCCGCATAATGCGTGCAATCACTGCCCTTATTACCTTGTGTGGAGCTAAAGAAAGCAACATACAAGATACTTCAGCTTGCCCCGCTTACAAAACAGGCCAGCGATGCAAAGACACGGCTGCGGGTCCGATGAGACCTCTGAGCAGGACTGAAGGCTCTCGTACACTCCAGTGCAAGCCCACACAATGCTTTCTTTGCCTCGGGGATCGAGAGCTTTTGATCGGAAAGCGTCTGAAGGAGTTTTACAGCAGAAGGGACTTGAAGAAGCACCTGTATCGTCATCACCTAAAATGCATCTCTGAAAAGAGTGTCATTGTTTGTCCCATAGATCGCCAAAAGCTCATTGGTCGTGCTGGGCTTATTACCCACTGGCATTCATTTCATTGAATTCCAAATATTTTATCTGCAAGTTGGGATGCGGCGAAGTAGCGTAATCTTTGTTCCGGACCTCTCCTGTATTTTCTATTATAAAAACTTTTATTAATACGAACGAGGATGGAAGGCAAGAAAGCTGTAAGCGACATAGCGGAACAACGTTGAGCTGACTGGCTGACTGGCAATAATTGTGCAACTGTACAGACGTCAATCGCACCACCCTTTGATGACATCTTCGTCAAGCATCTTCTGTCATTGGTATCTAGTTATCGCCTAGGTAGTGCTATAAAGCGGATTTGAGCAACAAAGTTGGGCAGGCTAGTAATTTAGAGTCATACGTCCCTGGTGCTGATGCTGGTTGCAGCTGGCAAGAATACGTTGGGAGCTTGGTCTCTTCGCTGTCAGGGTGGCGAGTCGATGCAGAGTGCCGTTCTCATCAAGACTACGCCAAGATGAGAAGGCTATCACATTGTTTGGGGAAATGCAGGCAAGAGAAAGGGCATAAGCGGTGTAAAGCCTAACCCTGTACGGTAGAACGGATCACGGCTTGTGACACCACTAATCCAGAACCGGAATTTGCAAGGAAACGAGGGTCGCATCGAGAGAGAAGCCTTAGTTCATAGAGTCACCGTTCTATCAATAGCTCCATTATAACAACCTGTGAATGCCAGCATGAAAGAAGACTAATTCCAAGACTAGCGATCAAGAATACGGACGGATAAGTTGTATCGACTTGAAACTCCTACAGATAGTGTTGGAATAACTGCTTCAGAAGCGTTATAGCTTTCCTAGTGTTAGAATGACTGCTTTGAAAGCGTTACAGCCTACCTAGTGTTAGAGTAACTGCTTTACAAGCGTTGCAGCTTTCCTAGTCAGTTACACCACTGTTTTACTATAAGATAGATAGTCTGAAGGCACGGGTATAAGAGGAGCCCTTAGGGCCTCCCTCTTCCGAAGCATGCTAAATCATTCCATCATCACTGAATAAGCTGTCACTGAACACTTCCCAACAGATAGACATCTATTTGGAAAGAATGACCAGTAAAGCCATAGATTCTTCTTTGCCATAATGAAAGTATAAACACGCTAATTGAAATAATAGGATGGAAGATCAGCAAAACCTTGACTCCACATGCTTAGGAGTAGCTATCGATCATCGTCTGCGAAAACTTTTCAAACCCGTCGGACAGAGAACCAATATCGAAATGAGGACGAGAGAAAGAAGTCACGTTCAACATATCTACGAAATGGGTATCGATCATGGCTTACAGCATAGACCTGTATCCTCCAAGGAATTGGAAGTTACCCGTCAGCTGTCAATGCCAGAAGCCAGAGGCGGCATAGCCATTGCTCTGCTGCAGCCAGCTCAATCACATCCTTATGACTCGGGAATCGAGCAAGTTATAAGCGGATGTCCCACACTCTGCGCTCTTGCCGAGGTCTTCTATACTGTCTCTCGCCACACCGTCATTCAGCTCGATGAGGTTACTGTAATAGACTCAATGCCTTACACCGAACCGGAAGACCAGCTCTCAGGACTCGAGAGACAGGACAAACGGAACGACTTCTACCGGGCGATTAAGAAGAAAAGACCAGATGTTCTTCTCTGCATGTGGAAGAGGGGAGGAGATATGCCAAGCCTCGCTGATGGCACACAAAGTCTTGGTGTAGGACGCTCGTTTAAGGACCCTAAGCTTCCACTTTCTTCAACATTCTTCACTTATAGAGTCAACGCATTTCATCCAAGTTATGCAGTGAACTACAACCCACAGTTCGCTTGTTTCCGACAGCTCCTGATTCTCGAGATTACCCGTGCTTGTGGCATTCAAAGAGGCGATTGGAGAGAGGCTGAGTGGATGGGGGAACTTAGACGGAGGTGTCGATTCAAAGCCCAATCTCTTTGTAAGTGATAGCAAGTACCCCTAATATTAAGATAAAGCTAAAGTTTTCATCAGCAAATAGATCGAATCTAGAGATGATCACGCTGGCAAGCGACTTTGAAAACGCACTGCAAATGATCGAGTGCTTTGTCAGGGAATCAATGCAAACGGCTTTCCAAGATGATCAGGCGGCGCTTTACGAAGCCTTCATTGATAATATTATCTCAGAGCGCTGCAGCGATGCGAGTCTGTGCCTGGCATATGTGCACAATACGATTGCATCTGTTCATCCAGACGACATCACTGAGGAAGACGATCAGGGAATGGAAGCGATTCTGGAAGCTACAATCAAGACTCAGCGACGACTAGG
>JAJJID010000745.1:0-12089 GCA_022204955.1 Macrophomina pseudophaseolina
TTGAAACAGACTGTTGTCGAACTTTGGGTGAGGCCCCTTTGTCTCCTATCAAGTCAAATCAGAAAAAAAGTAAAATTTACAGTAGTTACCCAGTAGAGTATCAACAGGTTGACTTGCAGTTTAAGTACAGATATGCGCACAGAAGCCCTGGATTCTCTGTCCGAATGTACGATCCATCTTCTGATCCCTGATTTGGAACAATCAGACATATACCAAATTTAGGCTTAACTTATTGACTTCTAGAAGGAGTGATCAACTAGTTCCAAACATGAGGTTTAGAGGACATTAAAGAGCGTTACAATGCATTGACATGTAAAAGAGACTTGCAGCAGATGCAACTGAGATGATTGCATAGCATTATGGTTGATGAAAGCACACGTAATTCTTTCACATCTCTTATGCGATGGTTGCCAACCTCTCAGGTACACTCTGAGCCGCAGACTATGATGCTGACTTAACGTATGAGGAAAGGGGTGGTATATATGTATTGGTCATGGCTAGTGAGATTTGTCCCCAACGTTTTGAGATTTGTCCCCAAGATGAGATTTGTCCCTAACGCTAGTGCTAGTGGATGTTACTTTCCTTAACCTGGCTTAGCGCGTAATTTGCGAACGCGAAACCACCGCGACACCACCGCGTCTCTGCCGTAGGTAGACAGTCATCGAAGCACGTAGGTGTTAAGTTTGTTTTCTTATTCTTGAACAACATGGGAGACATTGCGGCCCCTCTAGACCTGCTCTACGGCTCCTACGAAGAAGCGTATGACGCGCTTAAGACGCATGGCATGTAGCATGGTTACGGCTTCGTCCTTAAGCGGAGCTGGCCTCACAACTCAGCTATTAAAACACGCTACTACTACCACTGCGATCGATTCAGGAACTATTAGTCAAGGGCAAAGATCCTAAGCATAAGTATACGCTCAATAGGGTGCCCTTTCAAGCTCGTTATCTTCAAGGCGAAGCATAGCGACTAGTGGAAGCTAGAGGTCCAGGACGAGCATCACAACCACCCACGATTAATTAACCCTAGCGCGCATAATGTCTATCGCAGGCGTACATCGTCACAAAAGGAGGTGATTGAGTTAATGACCTATACTAGGGCGCGGCCGATGCAAATATTGGCCGCGATTTAAATAGAAGATTAAGACACACTAGTTTCTGCTACCGATATCCGGAGCGAGAGGAAGGCAATTCGAGAGAAACATTTAAACGGGAGGAGTCCGATGGAGACACTACTAGATAACTTATCTACGGCGGACTAGATCTTCGCTATTAAGAAGGATGCTAATAATCGTGTATAAAATCTCTTCTTCGCCCACCAGAAGCAGATCGAGCTGCTACTTACGAATCCCAACGTCCTTTTAATGGACTGCACGTACCGAACTAATAAATATAAACTTCCGCTATTGCACATACTCGGCTGCACCAACCTATAGACCTTTTTCTCTACAGGCTTCTGCTTCCTTAGCAGTGAGACATAAGCAGACTATTATTGGGCAATCGCAAACTTCCTCCTTACGACTAGAATATCACGACCACGCGTGTTCATTAGCGACCAGGAAGAGGCGTTAAAGATGGCAGCTCGCTCGCTACTCCTAGAAGTTCCTTAACTATTGTGCGTATGGCACATTAATAAGAATGTCCAGACGAAGGCCCAACAGACCTAGCGGGACGCCGACGGCAGAACAAAAGAGGAGAAGTAGAAGATTGCTAAACATAGGGCTGCTTTTATAAAGCGTTAGACTTAGGTATGCCGTCCTATATTCATTACCTAAAAGGCTTTAAAGAAGGCCATCCTACAAATAATTTATATCTAGAGCTAACTAGAGTAGCTTATCTACGCAAAGAGGCCACTAGAGTTCTAGTTAAAATGGAACGATCTGCTTAAAGACTATAGCCATTAGCAAGAACTCTGCAGATACTTATAGGAGAACTAATACCTTATACGCACCGAGTGGGCAGCTGCCTGGACCTCTTACTACCACCACTATAATACGATTACAAGCTCGCCTGTTAAAGGGATGCATAAGGTGTTAAAGGACTACCTTATGACCTCTAGAGGCGACTTATTGCGCGTTGTTGAGCGAATTAAGCAGATGGTAAAGAGCTAACATAATAAGTATAGGAAGGAACTCGCTTCTTCTAAACATAGTATTAAATTTAAGCATCGGCTAGAAGTAATGCCGTTCCTACCTCCTGGTATTCACGACGTTCTGACGCTACCCGCGATCGAGTGCGTTAGGCAACAGGATCTGCTGCGTCAGAAAGAGCAAAGACAACGCCGCGGAGGACATCCTTATTCCGGCCTCTTTAAGAAGATAAACGGTCTCCTATACCGCCATACGCTGTAAGAAGTAATGGCGGCTAGGTTAACGTTACGACTAAACCACCTTTATAACGATCATTAGCGCTATTAACGCGAGCAAGGACCGTTAGTTAGCCTATCTCCGAGGCCATATTATTCTGTTCTGGAGCCATTACCTGCTCAGACACGAGGTGGCCCGAGGAGGAATAAGGCATTAACTCGCCGAGACCTATTAGCTTTCGAACGACGTGTACCGCCTTCCTTACCTTAATTTCGACCTTATGGCGAACCTTAGGGTTAAACACTTACTAAAGCTTTGCGACAAGTAACTATATCTATTACGGTATTAGCTCCCACTTCTGCTGCGAGTGTGAATCCTATGACTATATGTATATCTCTGTTAATACCTGCACCTACTTCTATGCCTACTCTTATAAACCCTCGTTCGTCTCCGCCTGTGGCTATTGCATTATCTGTTACGGTGGCTCCACCTCCTGCCTGGCGGGCCCCGTCGTTGCAGGAGTTCCTAGCTAATATTAAGCGTCGACGTTCTCAGCCCGTTCTGTATGAGTGCTACGACATGATCGCGGTGACCAACTTCTGGAGAGAGACAGGATAGGAAGACGACCCTGTGGAGTTAATTGAAGCGCGGAATATGGCTCTTGCTACAGAAGGGCTTTTCGCTTCTTATACTCTAACTATGGCGTGGAACTATTATTTTGGAGATATGGAGGCTTTCTATACTAAGAGATTTGCGCAAGTCGATGCTTAGAATGCACTTATTAAGCCTTAAGATGTACCTACGCCACGGCCTAAGCGCGCTGCAGCAATAGCGGCTTTAGAGGTATAGAAAACTCTTAGACCGCGTAAGAGACCTCGACATTAGTAGAAGATTTTAAGAAGATTTTGAGTAAGTATTAGCCTCTATTTCGAGATCTAGACATCGATGCACATTGATGGTTGTAATTTATTTTGGCGCTAGTTAAGGTATGGCTAGCGTTGGGGACAAATCTCATCTTGGGGACAAATCTTAAAACGTTGGGGACAAATCTTACTAGCCTTATGCTATTGCTGGCTTGGTTATAACCTGTTATAACCGGCTAAAGTCTTGGCACTTACATAGGTTAGAAAAAACTATGAAATCGTAGAATAATTGCTAGCTATTATTTTTGTTTTAATATATATTGTCGAATTAGTAAAGGTACGATGCCGTACTATTCCTAATGCGGGGTAGACACTCTTATATCAACATATTTGTACGACGGAAATAAATTGATCTAGTTTATTCCTTAGGCTCTATATTTTTGCCTCCCTCGGTACATTGTCGTTAACCTCGGGAAACCGCTCTTCACTTATTAACTACATTCCCTCGGTTATATCTTACTTTTATGTGTATAAATATATTTACTTATCTGTTCTTAGAGACGCAGGCGGAATTTACAACTTTCTCTTTTGTCTTCGGGAGAAGCACCGGTCATTCTGTTTTATAATATCCTACACTATAATGTCGTCCGATGTCTCTTCTCGGGTTGCTTCCATCCTTCCTATAACCTTGACGCTATCCACGCCATTACACTTTGACGCCGTTATCCGTACCGAATACGTTGAGCTCACCGAAGAAACCTATTCCGGGCATAAACGCTAGAAGAGAAGCAGAATACAATATACCTGTACAATCTGTTCGTCCTGGAGTTCGCACCATCGAACGAACGCCATCAAACACGTTAATTTACGTCACCCTGTACCCATATCCTCCGTTTAGTCCTCTCGATCGACGCTAGCCCTCACGCGCGATATTTCAACTATTTTCACACCCATTCCATCATCAAACAGCCTTCGGAATAGCTTCAATCCACAAGCATACAGAGAAGCGATTATAGGGCTTCTCACGCGCCGTAGAATGCCATTTTCAGCCGTGGAATAGAGCGAAATGAAAGATCTAGCCCTAGCCTGCAATCCTGCTATTGAAGATCTATTAATCACATCACGACGAAGCGTGGTACGATATATTGCTTCAAACTACAGGCTTTACAAGGAACAAATTGAGAACAGCCTTTCGACTGCTGTAAGCCCGATCCACTTCTCTTCGGACCTTTGGACGTCACCTCACCGTCATGCTCTACTCGCTGTGTGTGTACAATGGGTTGATAAAGATTATCAACTCCAGAAAGCACTCTTGGGATTACCGGAATGTCGATATAACCATTCTGGAGAACGTCAAGCGGGTTTGATCTTTCAAGTCCTCGAAAGATTCAATATTCAGTCTAAACTTGGCTGGCACACAGGCGATAACGCGACATGTTGAACAGTGAGGAATTGAGGTTCACTGCTGCTTCATTGAATAGTGTTGAGGCGACAGTATATATACATGATGGTGGGGAGGGTACATGAGGTGATGATGGTGTCTTGGTGGTGTGATGCTAAAAGTATAAAACTGGTAGCTGAAAAGATACGAATGACGGCAATCCGTAACGGCAATGGTGGTGATGGTTGACATTCTTAGACACACTTCTAAAGGCCAGGACCGAACTTCGGATTGGAGAAATATTGCTCATAAGGCAGGTGTTACATGCTGCATATAGGGGGCTACGGAGCAGCGGAAGAGTTTTTTAAGCAAGTGATGGAGACGAGAAAGAGGGTGCTCGGGCAGGAGCATCCAGATACGCTTACAGGTATGGCCAACCTCGCATGGACGCTTAGGTCGCAGAATACTGTTGAGGCTATTCAGCTAATGCAAAAATGTAGCTGTTTACGAGAGGAAGTCTTAGGAAAGAGCCATCCGGATACGGTATAACTACTCGTAATCAACACTAGAAGATTAGCGTTTAACATAAGAGCAAGATCTCTCGGTTCGTAACCTAAATAGAGTAAATCAAATATCCGAAAAGACACCACCTAAAATTATTAGGCAAAAATCTTGCCCAGTCTACAGATAGAAAGCCTAATAGGCCCTACACTATCGAGTCGATAGTATCGACACATAATTAAAAACTACAGCACTTCCTGTCAGTAAAGCTATATCAACCAGTATCCCCTCTATTCTTAGGCATTATTCCTTAGGCATCTCAGTTTCGCGAATCTTCTATCGGAAATATAGAAGGCATCATCATACCCAACACCCTCGGTATAGCACTTCCCCGGATATCTAACTTCCTCGGTTATACTGTCTAAAGTTGTTTATATAAAGACACTCTTTCACCTCTTCTTCAAATACCAGGCAGAAATTCAGATTCTATTCTGACCTCACTTAGTCCGAGGCCAAGGGGCCTCATCTCAAGTTCGACAAGTTATCATAGATCCTAACATGTTGCCGTTGCACGTAGAGCTACTACTCTACACATACCAAGTGCGTAGAAATACGCAAATACTCTAATCTTAGATAGCTACTATTCTATAACTAACGAGACTTACGCTGCAACGTCGAATACCGAGTGCGGACCGAGCCAGGCGTTTGCATCGGAAACTGACGGACTATCCAGCACCATAGCCTTCCGGCTTTAACCTATTAATAAAGTGTACGGTCGTCTTCCTCAGACCAACGTTGATTTTTAGCCGAGAATTGCTCTCTAACTCATTATCAGAGAGAGTTGTTATATTCTTATCCGCGCTCGCATTCTCCAATTCTTAATTAGACAAGTCGTCTTCCGGACAAGTGCCCACAGGGGACACCTTAGGCTCAGTCCGCACTGTTCCCGCCAACAGCTAATTCGTTGGGCTAAGTTGCTTTACAATCACATTATCCAGTCCATTAGGATTCTCGAGACAAGCTACGGGTCTATGGCCGTCTCCTAGATATATGAGGGCTTAAACGCTGGCCAAATCAGGAAGAATGCAAAACAGAAAAGAAAGGTCCGGAGATATCGATTATATATATAATTCTCTTGCGACTTTCCATGTAGCTCGTAGAGATGCATCGGTAGACGGAGTTTATATCGCAGCTAGGCGACTAAGAGACGTTTTCGACGCGCTTAACCCTTTTAGAACCAGCGACCCGTATGTCGCGCGCCTAAACCGCCCATTAGCGCATTCTTCTAGGGCTATAGTGCGGCTTGCAGATTCTTCTAGACGAAGTATTCTACTAGAATTACGAATCTTGCGGCACTCCTAAAAGGCTTGTTAAACCTATAGCTCTCGCCCTAGCGTCTACAGGTTGTTAGTCTTTTGCCGGGAGACTTCGGAAACTATATCGCGTAACTACGTTCGATGAATAAAAACACCTCTTATAAGAGACCCGACGCTACTTCGGCTCTTTCTACGTTCTCTAGGTCTTCTATCGATGGCGAAGGAGACCGGCTCGCTACGATCGAGTAGATAATCTTTCTTACCACGCATATAACGTCCTTACTCTTATACAGTACCTTCGGACGTAGCAGAGTCCGGGCTAACGGATAGTAAAGACGAAGGCTCGACGCTTCTCTCTATATAAGAGCATTTTCTACGCTTTCTAAACCTTTAGCTAGAATGCTATAGAGAACTAACATCGGATGTGTCCGCGTTAAGGTCGCTTTAGCTTAAGAATCTACCACGGCTGCTCCCTCCCGAGCGCGGCGATAGAGCAGGATCGTGTGTCTTAATCGGGGCGTCGAATAGATAGTTAAACTTAGCTCCATTACTCTTTATTAGACGGGGGGATGGAGCTTTTTGCTATAATTTAGAGATTCGCTAAGTAGACGACGGATTTCCGCTCCGCTACCAATCGTCTGGATTCTTAGAACATATTAGTTACTAATAACCGCCTATATTCTACGGCGGAATTATTATACAGGTTCCGTACCTTAAGCTGCAGTTTCTTCGCTAGTATTAGATAACACTCGTCCTTTAGCGAAGCTATTAACCGTTGCACCTCTCCCGCATTCAACCTAGTCTGCTACACCTAAGGCTAGTTAGAATATATCGCCTTAATCGTTAAGCTACTCTATAACAAACCGTGAGTCTCGAAGTATATATTATTAGCTATAGCCGTCGTTGGTCCTCTCGAGACCGATCTAGACGGCTCTATAGTCTCTCGTAGTACATTAGTCGCCGTAGAGTTAACTAAAGAAGCCTCGACGCCGGTCGCTTTATCATCCCCAGTAGCTCGCGCCGGGACGGACTTGTGAATTGTCTTAGGCCCGCTATAGTACACGAACCTAACCGGACTTTAAGTGCGTGGCGGAAAGAAGAGTATAGAAGAAGTCGCTATTTTTCTAATAATAAAGTTCTTCTGGCCTCCGGTACAGCGTAGTAAATCGCGTCCTTAAATAGGCCTTATCCTCGAGCGAGCATAGGCGACAGCGCCCTTAGTAGCACTATTTTACCATCCTCTTTTATATACTCATCTATTCGGCCTTTTAACTGCCGCCCCTTCTAGTTCGTAATCCCTAGAGCTACATAAATGCCGCAGTAGCTAACGTACGTGGCTCAGACTCATAAGCCACTAGATTATCGGGTCTAAAAGGTCCCTTTAAATCGGATAGCCGCGGACTGTTCTCTACCAACACGATTACAACCGTGCCGCATAAGACACCGCCCCTAGTTATACAGCCAGATGGACGAAAGGATTAGCCGCCTACGGACCGAAATAATACCTAGGAGATGTAAGGCACCAACACTATAACCGTGCGCAATAATCATCGTTAACCGTCGGGAGAAGTACAACGTAATAACGAAAGATGCGATAGAGTATCGGATCCGACGTCTAGAATACAATCTTCTTAGGAGTATACAGCCGAGATAGGTCCTCGAAGGCAACCGAAAACCTAAGATAGTAAGATAGTGCAGCGTTGTCCTTAATCCCTCGGGCCGCAGTCCAGCTAAGAAATTCCATTTTTCGCGTAGGCTATTCGACTTCAGCATCGATACAAAAGCCGATAAGACTTATACCGGCATCTAGACATAGCCTCTAACGTATAGCCCCCCTTTTCTCCCCCGGTTAATACTTCCCTTAGAGGCAGGTAATATTAAAAGGACCGGCCGCTCGAATAATTCTAGTAACTTTAGCGCATGTAGTAATTCTACTGTCTCGGCCGTTTTCTATATAAACGCTATGCAGAAAAAAGTTTCTAAAGGCTAAGAGAAGAAGGCTAACGACATTTTAAGGATACTAAATTACCGTAAATAGTTAGCGATTATGCTACAAGCGGCTAAGAAGCTAAAAAGTACTATTACGAACCCCACGGGCGACAGTCCCGCACGGGCAAATATCCCCCAAGGGACAGGAACCCTCACGGGAGGAAATCCCGCAGGGGAATACCAACCGCAGGGAAACGGCGCTTAGGGAGCTTAGTTAGGAAGCAAGCGGCGTGACAGAATCCCGTAGGGAAATGACTCCCTTAAAGGAACGGTTCCCGCACGGGAAGGATAAAAGGCCATAGTCATAAGGGACTATAGTCCAGCGGTATAATACTCCCTTAGTAAGGGTCGCGGGCAGAATCTAGGAAACCGGTAGAGAGGCACGTTACGCGATAATAAATAAGGTAAACATCGCTATCGTTCGGCTAAGAAGGTCAGAAGTCGAATTCTAGGAAACGGGCCTTAGCACCCGGGTTACGTGCAGGACCCACTCCTGGATCTTTACTAATCTAAGGCCCACCCTTTTGGATTACTATCGATCTAAGCCCTACTGGATCACATAAGATCCGAATACTATACTAGATTATTATAGCTTTCCTATAGTATATAGATATACTTACTAGATAGTACTTTGGCCTTCGTGATTAACTTAAGATTCTAATATAGACTTATTAGAGGTAATAAGCCTAACGCGTACCGCGCCCTAACCTATTACGTAATTACTACCTATCGTTCTAATTCTTTACCCTTCTCTTGTTCTTTAAGGTAAACCTACCGTTACCCGACCCTACTAGGTAATTCTAAAGCCTAGTAGAAGAGGCCGCCGTTATACTTTAACTACTATTCTTATAAGAGAAGGTAGTTCCGAGGAGAGAAACAACTAACGAAAGGTAGTATTACCTAATACTTAACGCTAACTAAGCAACACAATAAACGACGTTAATATAAATAATAACGGTCCTCTATAGCTAACCATAGCCGATCTTTTTTAGGTTATCTAAGACATGCAGGGTTAGATCGGCGAGCTACGCGGACAACTTTAGGAGTAGACTAACGAGAACACCTAGCTCTATTAATAAGTAAATAAGCTCCGTAACTAAGCTACCCCCGCTTCGGCACTAGCTCCTATTACGACTCCCCCGACGGACCTTACGTCTAGAAACGAGTTGCCGGCCCGAGTTAAGAAAACTACTATAAAGACGGCTAAACCCAATCTCTTCTACGGTAACCGAAAGAAGCTCTAAACCTTTCTATCTTAACTTAACCTTTACTTCTTCTTTAACTCTCGTGAATTCGAAAGTAAGGATCGAAAAGTTATATTCTCTACTACGTACCTACGTAATACCGCCACCTAGTAGTTCGAATCCTACCTTAGGGACCGCATAAGTAAGGAGCTAAGCTAATAAAAGAAAGACACTAGTAAGATCTTCGTTAGCTATAAATACTTTGTTAATTAAATTAAATAGAGCTTCGGCGATCTAGATAAGGTATATAAGGCACGCCGAGCTATTATAAATATCTAATAGAAAACCTTAGTAGCCGAGTATACTACTAAGTTCTAAAAGGCCGCGGTCTATCTCGACGACTAGTCAGACCGCGCCTTTATAGATTACTACTACCGAGGACTTAAGAAAAAAGTTAAGGATTAACTTATAACCTAGGACGACTCTAAAATACTAGACGAACTTATTAAGCTAGTAATTAAATGTGATAACTGCCTCTTCGAGTGATAGATGGAGCGCTATAAAGGAAATAACTATAGAGCTAATACTTTGCGCCCTACATGCCCCAAATATACTTAAGAAGGAGGCGACGCTATAGAATTAAACGCTACTTAACGAAACGATAAGGGCTATAAACGACGACCCCGACATTAGTAGATAAAGTAAGAAATAGAATGCTTTAACTAAGAACTCTATATCTACTATAGAGATAAGTAGAACCCCCGACACCGCTACCTATAATAAAATAAACCTAGTAAGACTATCGTTAGCGCTATTTAGAAAGAAGAAGAACCCCGCTCTACATCTACTATAAGTAAGAAAGTTAACTATATAGCTATAAGCTAGACCGCCTACTTTAACGACAACTATACTACCTACTAGAGTAATAAGTAAGCCACCGAATAGTACCCCTTCGAACCCCGATAGTTAAACCTAGCTACACGTAATAAGGAAATACTAGAAATCGAAGACCTTATTAATAATTTTCTTCTAGACTAAGAACTCGTCAACAGCAGCATAGAAAAATTTTATAAAAGTATAACCGAAAGTAAGAATAGCGTATAGTTAGAAGATACTCTAATACTATCTAATAAATAGAATACCCTCGCCGAACTAGAAGTTCTAGCTAAGAGATATAGCATTAGTAGCTATCTATAGAATAAATAGGGCAACTGCACTTAGATAATATAGATTCCGTATTAAGGAAGCCTCGCTCTAACGGTTATCTAGAAATAGCGCTAGAATACGCTTTAGGAAACTCGGATCGAATAAGATAAAAAAAGGTATAAACTCTCGATAACTATAAACACGATGCTTCTTATACGCTACTACTAAGAAATCTCTATACGCAAATAAGTGGACTATAACTTCCTTCGAGAACTTATAAGAATTCTCTACTAGCACGGAACGGCAACCATCTAGAACCGTATACTATAGTAGATCCCCGACGAGAAACTTAACCGTCCGACCTTTAGATACTAAGTACAAAAGAACTAGGTCTATTAGCGAAGATAGCTAAATAATGGTAACTAGACCTATTAGAAGCAAGCATACCTATAAGTTAATAAATAGAAAGATTATATATATAATAAAATCTACGGCTAATCTAAGTTAAAAAACTAGACGGCTCCCCTGTTTAGGAACCCTAGAAGGGACCGTCGGATAGGTCCCTTAACTAGGTTTTACGCATACTGAATAGCATACGCACCTTAGGAAGAGTTCTTAGAATACTAGTAACTATCTACGGACGAACCGTAATAGCTATACTCGATAGCGGAGTAGAAGGTAACTTTATTAGCTATATCTTCGCCACCTAAAATAATATTAGACTTATAGGGAAGGACTACCCCTACTCACTAAAAACGGTAGACGGGTCCGCTGCCTCCTACGATAAAGGGTAGATTCGGGTCGAAATAGAACCCGTAAAGCTTACTATTAGAAAATACGTAGAGAAAATTACGCTTAATATAACCTCTATACTAGGACACGACATTATCCTAGGAATTCTATAGTTCGAAACCCACGAGCCACATATCTAATAGAAGGAAAGAATAGTTACCTTCCTAAATAAAAAATACGTTAGACACCTAGTAAAAGCTAGAAGAACACCGACGGTTAAGAAAGACCCTATAGACATCTAGAAAATCTTAATAAATGTATTAAAGCGAATAAGAAACCGAGGAGAAAAGGCATATATAATCTTCGTTAAAATAAGCCTAGAACACGAGTAGAAAATCCTAGCTCGTATAATATAGGGCCTCCGCTAGAAGAATAATAACGTCCTAAAGCTAGTCGAAGAAGACTACCCCTAGAGAATTCGTAGAAGATATAACCTATCCGCGCATAAGTAGACGGATATTATTAAATAAGGCATTTCGGTAGCCGAGGTTAACGTAGACTTCGATAGAATTATAAGACCTACTCTAAATAGATTAGCACCTATACCGGAATTAGAAACCGTCCTATAACAGTTCTAGGATATACTAAGAATATTCTAGAAAAGAGGCAAAG
>JAJJID010000746.1:0-12016 GCA_022204955.1 Macrophomina pseudophaseolina
GCGAAGCGGTCCGCGCCGGCGCGCACGTCGGGCATGTCGGCGGGCAGGAGCGCGGCCAGGCGCGCGTAGTCGGTGTAGATTTCCGGGTGGAGGAAGGCGAGGAGGCCGTGCTTGAGCCGGTCGAGGAAGGGGAGCGGAGCGGCGCACGGGGGCGGCGGCGTGGGCGAGACGAGGGTGGAGAGGAGGGCGGTGGCCTTTGTGGCGGCGGCGAGCGCGTCGCGGGTCGTTTTGGCGGCGGTGGAGGGCTTGGACGGGGGGAGCTGCTGCTGCTGCTGTTCTTGTTCTTGTTGTTGTTGGTCATCGGTGAGCACGCTGGAAGGGTGGATGTGCGTGAGGGCGAGCATCTTGAGAAGGGTGAAGGTCGTCGCGGCGAGGCCTTCGGCGCCTTCGAGGGCGCGGGTCTTGGCGGTGGGTTTGCGGTCTTTGCGGGAGGAGGAGGTGCTCGAGGCGTCAGAGTCGTAGGCGTCGGAGTCGTCGCTATCGTCGGCATCTGACCAGGAGCGGTCGCGGCGGCCGGAGGAGGTTGTGGGCGTCGCACTTCTCGACATGGTGTTCCCGTTGCGAGTGCCGTTGTCGACGTGGATGACCGGGTCTTGGTCCTCCAGGTCCGGGGTTTCGAATGGTAACACACCGAGGTATGGGGCATCAACGGGCAAATCGCCGAACCCCGGATGCATTCCGACGGATTCCTGGTATTCTGGCTCATCCGGGACTATGTCTGAGGCTTTCTCGCCGGACAGCGTGCGCGGGAGGTTTTCGAGTAGCGGTCCGACAGCTTCGTCGAGAGAGATGTGGACGACGGCAGTGACGGTAATGCTGATGAACATCATGACGACAGGACCGAAAGCCAGCTTCAAGGCGAAGAGGCCGAGAAGACAGACCTCGGCCAGGTATAGTCCGGTGAGTAACTGTTTGAGCGCTAATATGTATGACAGGCCTCTAGTGTCATATTCAGAGGCGAATACGTAGAGGATGTTATATTTATACACGAGATGCATGATAGAGCATCCTAAGGCTGTAAAACCGAGGATGATTGGTGCGATGACGGAGTAGCTGAGTGCTAAATAGGCGTTAGCCGGCCCTACTCATCTTTTCCCTTTGCTAGGCGTGGAACCAACCAATAACGCCCAGATTGATAAACACTGGCATGATGCCACCCCAATGGACTCTACGCATCCGGTGCCATCTGGTATACATGATCTTCGGATTTCGCGTGAAACGCTGAACGATGTGGTACTTGAAAAGCCCAGAAAGGTGTACCAGCTGGCCGGCACCGTTGCCCAGGCACTGGATTATCATATAGGAGAGGTAGAAGTTGGATGCTTTAGGCAGGCTTTCGGCCAAAAGTTCTCGCGCCGACATAGGGTTCTTGATGACTTGGCTGATTGAGGCCGATGCAGACGACGTAAAGGTGGTGACGAGGAACACTTGGAGCACTTGAAACCCGAAATATGCCCTTTGTGTGAAGAGTTCGACTAGGGACTGCGAGGGGACACCTGCGGCTCTTGCCAGGACTGTAGAACTGGTTAGCTCCTTCATCTTATACAGGAGACGTCCAAATTACCTCTCAAAATACCAGGAACAATTGCCATGAGCAAGGACAGGGCGAAGGCGGGCAACAACCCCGTCAAGAACCCAATCAATGTCTGAGGCAACTTTTCGATCCAGCCAAGGAAAGGAATGATAGTAGCGAGATACTTTATGTTGCTGGTCATGCCGACAAACGCACAGGGTATTGACCAGAAAATTGTCATCAGGGCAGTTGCCGTCAGAATGCCGAAGCGGCGAATGATTCGTTCCCACCAGCGCATTCTCAAGGAGAACCAGATGATCTCATATGGACGCACTCCGATATAGCGTTGCGACATGTGGGAAGGCCGGTGGTGAGCGAGGGATTGGTAAGCGATCTGAGCCTCGTTCTGCGAAGTGAACTCAATGAAGGCGGACGGCATGGAGCTGCCAGTATCACCGCGGTTAACTCTCTTTCGGACCTTGGCTATTTCTTTTCCCAGCTTCTTCAAGCGCTTCCTCGTCCACCTGATTGTGTCAACTCTGCGACAAAAGTTGGCAAGTGGTCGGTGCACGGGCCGGTCTTCTTGAGGAATCCATTGCGCCGCTATCGATCCAGGGACATCGAATGGAGGGCCATCAGGACCGAATTTCACGGGCTCAACGCCGAAGCCACTCGGCCAATCCGGCTTGCCCTCGTTGCTTCCGGTGCTTCCTGCAGTGGTTGTGGCTGTGTCCCGCCGCTGTTGTTCCACGGGGCCGTGCTCGAGATCTTCGTTGGGTTTCGCAATGTCGGGATGGCCATTTTTCGCTATGCGCCTCCATGCGAGGTTTGCTTTGTTGATCAGCTCCAGCTCTGCGTCCTGGAGGCGAGCCGCTGTTTGGTCTCTTTCTCGGACGAGGCGCTCGAGTTCCCAAGATGTTTTGGGAATCCACACATTATTGACCGAGTCTCCGAAGACCTTTCGTAGCTTCGCTTCGTCTAATAGTTGCTCGGGCACGCAGGTGAACAGAACAGTCCTCGACGAAAGGCGGTTGGCGTAGAATGGGCTGAGCAGGTATGCTTGGCGTAAGTTAATGGCGTAAATGCACTCTCTGCAGACGGTATATAAGACGAATGCTGAATGAATATCAGTAAAAACAATATTCTGCGCACCAGCCTGGAAGCATGCTCACCGAAGAAGGCCCATGCGACGAAGCCGTGGGCGAAGAACCAGCTGGGATGCTTGACATTGCCGAAGGTGAGACGATCGAGCTGCTGGCCGGGCCCGCCCCCGCGGATGTGTAATGGCAGAAGAATCGGCCACGTCAGGCAGCAGCCCACCAGGCAGATGGTCCTCAGAACGCCGAGAAAGCGAAGAAACAAGAACCCATCGACAGACGAGTGGTTCAGGACATATGTATCGGGCACGCGCCAGAAACGGCCGAGCCAAGTGAACCAGGTGCCGGGCAGGGGCGCTGTGCGCTCGCTACGCAAAGGAGCAACGGTAAGCGCAACGATGCAGGCCGGGCGGGAGGGTGCACGGGACATACTACGGATGCAGACTCGACAGAAAGGTGCGTGGTGCATAGACGCGCGGGCACTTGCGGCGGAAGGTGATGAAAATCACCAGGCAGACTCCGACGTAGACAGACACCGGAATCAGGGTGGTGAAGAGGGCGGAGATGGAGGCGGAATTGGAGCCTGAGCTGATGCCGGTGACGGTGGCAGACGAGGAATTGTCCCGCGAGGAACCGATCCGAGGGTCGTCATTTTGGTCCTGCGGAAACAGGAAACGTCAGCCAGGCCTCAGTGACGCAGTGGCTCAGGGTGTGCCCGTACCAGCGGACTGTCGCTTCGAGCAAACAGTTGGACACCGTCCATTACAGCGTCGTCGCACGCATTGAGTCCACCGGTGTCGCGCTGGCTGGGAGCGGGAGGGAGCGAGCAGGCTGGTGAGGCTGTTCAACGTTGCCGATTTGAATGCGGAGCGGCAGGGCGACGGCGATAAGCCTCCCATCGTAGCGAGATTTTCCACTGCGCCAATCACGAATGGTGCTGGCCGATCCAGACCAGTGAGTTGGACCAGCCTTGTCCCACCTCTGCTCTGGTTGCGCTTTGCCTGGCGAACCCACCGGTCCATTGACTCGGCGGCGCCGCCACGTCCACGGCACCACTTCTCATTGGCCGTTGGGGCTGCTGGTCCAGTGGCGATCAAGCCCACCGGCCGCGACTGCGCCACAGCCCCGATTTCTGTCTGCTGCCAGCCCGGCCGGTTCCAGGGGCAGACCTGAGCCTGCCGGGTGACAAGCGCAAAGCAATCGAACGAAACCTCTCCGCAGGAAGCCGCCGCACACTGCAGCATGCATGCTTCCGTACGGAGCCACTCGCAGGAATCTTCTCATGTCCTCCTGCTTGGCAGTCTTCAGCAATATATCGATTGGCAGATCACTTCTCCGATTGGCAAATGCTGGCCACGTGCCGGAGGATCTTCCACCTCGCGTCTTCAGCCCTTCCCTTAGATCTGCAGGGGCCACCCCGAGCCGTATGTTCCCTCTGCGCCCTCGAAAGAACTTTCAATTTTAATTGCAGCCTGCAACCTCCAGCCAGCCAGCTAAGCATCTATACTTCTGTTTACTCCGTCAAGTGAGCACTTCATCTTTCCCCGAGTGCCGACCTACAAGTGTGCGCGCGGACGCAAAGTGCACCCTCAAAGTTGGCCATCATCGCATCCACTGTACTGGTACCGGATCGTCCCTTCCCTGCCTGCTCCGGAAATGTGGGTCATTTATAGGCTGTCTCACTTCAGCTGAACTTCGTCGGGTCCCCATGAAAAGTTGCAGGGATTTCTCGAATCCGCACAAGGTTGGGGCCGAAATCACAGCAACAAAGTATGAGCATGCGACCAGAGCACAGGTGTGTGAGTCTCCAGATGCAGGTTTGAGGAGGAAAAAAAAAGGAAAAAAAAAACAATTTATATATGCGCCCGGACGGGATGTTTCGACCCTGGCACGGTAAGAGGACCGACCTCATACGCTGCATTTCGGCCTCAGGATACACCGAAAAGGTACACAGCGGGCCTACTTGTCAAGATGTTCTCCCGGTCTGAAATCTCGGACTGTTTAAGTCGTGGTCTACAAGAAATTGCCGACAAGGGGCTTTTTTTTTTTTTTTTATCAATTCAGTGTCCATTGGCGAACTCATTACATATCTAACCTGGAGCGGACAAGATACTCCGCCTCTGTCGAGCTCCCGAGGGCAGTCGCTTCCAAACCCTAGCCCGTCGCGATCTTACCGGGATGCGCCGATAAATTGGTGATAGTGATGTGTTTTGTCTGAGCTCACTAACTCAACCCAACGGCATACCTGCTGCCAGAAAATCGTACTTGCCAATACTGACTCCTTTCGTCCGGCAGATAGTGTACACCACTGTGGCATGGAACCAGGAGTTTGGAAACTCAATCTGGTTCAAGAGTTTGAGGCCGTCGGACAGTACGAGTTGGTGTCCCTGCCCTTCCTCTCCTGCCAAGGGAGCGAACCCGTTAGCCCTTCGCTGGTCCAATTGAGAGGTGCTTCTGTAGCATTTTTTTTTTCTTACCTCCAGTCCAGAAATCGACCTTCTTGGCCTCACTACCGTCCAAGTCCTCCTTTTTGACCTTCTCAAGCACTGCGATCTCCTCCCTAATGGCGGTTTGGAGGGCTGCGAAGGTTCTCGGTTCGTCCAGCTTCGTCGTGCTGGGGTGGAATTTATAAGATCGCGACAGGGTCCCGTTGCGTGTGAACCACGACCGCCGTGGCTTGGAAGCCAAAGTCGTTCATATCTGACGCCAGGCGCGCTTCGAGGATCTCAGATTCTGGCTTCGAATTTTCTTTACACCAGTCTTCAGCCTGCAGCATGGTCAGCCGTTTTCGGAGAAGAATACTGAGAAAATGGTAGATGAGTACATCTGGAAGAGACACATACCTTCTTTAGCAGTCCTGAAGTGTTCTTCAATACTCGCATGTACACCGGGATGGTGATGTCGTGTGTGGAAATCGTCAACTTGTTGGCAATAGAGGAGGAGGAGGAGTCAACAAAGAATGTCTCCACCAAGACGGCCGCGATTGCTGCAACGCAACTATTTATCCCCAGATGAATCTGTTGCCTGGAGTGCGGCCCATCACCACTGCGCACTTATCCTGAGATGAAACTGCAAACTGTCAGCGAACTTGCTTCAGCATAAGCGTGAGGCCTCCATTGGCAACATTACAGTCTTCCATCGAAATTGAACGCACAATCACTCTGGGGTTGCCTCAGTTGGCTTTACGCGCTGACGCCTCTCACTTTACAATTTGAATGTAGCTGCCGCGGTAGCGAATGCACGTCAGACCCTACTAAGCCAGAGGAAGCTTTCGGCTTCATATTAGTACGAAGTGTTGCGTATTCGAAGCAATAAGCTTCCTTATAAAATATGCTCTCATTCGTATCAAGACGTATGCAGATGCTTCTCGGAAACTATTCGCTTATCGGCTTGTCTCATATGCTGGCGCGGGATAGGCGCGGCGTCAAGCAATGATGGCCGTCAGGCGCAGATCCATTTTAAAATCAATTGTAAACTGCGCCCACAGGGTAAAGCTTGTGAGTGGCTCATGGGGATGTGGGAAAGTACTGCTGACTGCAATCTTCGCTGCAAGTGCAAACCCCCGCACGCCAAAGAAACCCGGGCACGACCTTTACCATCGGGCAACGCTTCCATCCCTACCGACATGGGTGAATCACAACGATACGTTCCGAAGAAAATTAAGGCGAATAGCACTAGAGCTGGTGATGTAACCGACAGCTCAAAAGGCAAGCCGTCTAAATCTTGCGATGAGCCAACCGGATGAGCACGGGGAGGAATTCCGACCGATCGGCAAATCCTCCAAAACTGTAGGATATGGGCCAAGAGACATGACTCCTCCACAACTCCTGAAATGCAAATTGCGATGCGGGCCGTTCCTTCGGAGCCGGTTCTCTTCGGGCGCCCGACGCGGCAGAGGGTCGCCGTGCGGCAGAACGCAGATCAGGCCTCGCAGATCAACGGTAAACACGACGCGCTGACTGCAGCTGCAAACGGTAATAATTTGTGTAAAGAAGCAGGAAGTATCTAGTCCTCCGAAGGGGTAGGTTTTCCGGCTCTTTTTCAAATGTCGAGCCCCTGTTCCTTGCAAATGTCGCCGATGCCCTTCGTCCCGTCCGTGTAGCTAGGCGCGTCGCACACCTGGAGGTTGAAGACGCACGGCGTCCACGCGCTGAGCGGCAGCGCATCGTCCGTGAACGGGAACGCCAACTGCGTCTTGTTGTTCTGGTCGAAGCAGTGCGTCGGCAGCTCGAGGAACTGCGACTGCACCAGCCCATACTTGTTGACCATCAGATCGGCCTCGTCGAACGCCCACGGGTTGTTGCCGTCGCCGTCGATGTACAGGAGATAGTAGTACACCGTGTTGCCGCTGCCGGGGTCGACGACGCAGTACTGTACCCAGCCCTCGACGGGCGAGGGCTGGCACTCGGTCTCGCCGTTGGTGTACATGTCGCGGTAGATGAAGATCTTCTTGGCCTGCAGCGTCAGGCCGATGGCGAAAGTCTCGATGACGCTGGTGACGGCGTCCTGCAGGTCGGCCTGCGTGAAGTTCTGGCTGACGCCGAGGAAGCGCCCGCCCGCCACGATCTCGTTGATGCCGCCCGTGGTGTTGACCTGGGCGTCGATGGTCTTCTGGATCGAATCGGCCACCGCGCCTTGGTACTGCTGGACCACCTCGGCCAACGAACTGGCTATGTTGCTCCAGCTAACGAAGAGGTTGGGTGCCTCGGGCGCTTGCAGTTGGCCCGCCAGGAAGCTGAGTCCGCTGCTCGCCGCGCTGGCGGCTGTCGACACCGGGCCGGTGAATGGGACGATGCTGAGCACCGTGCTGAACATGCGAACGAAGTTCTTGAGAGGAGTGACGTTGTCCTTCGCATCGGGGTAGAAGTCGGCGACGATTGCGGGCAGCTTCATGCTCATAATGCTTGAAGCAAAGGTGATGGCTGTGTTGAGGGAGTTCATGTAGCTGTTCCAGTTTTGGATGGCCACCATGAGGTACCTGCATGGGAGGTAAGCCACATCATGCACATTGATCGTGGGGTGTACACGTACCAAGCAGGAAGCTTGATCGGTAAGCAAGGTTGACCGGCATTGCAAAAGTTGTCAAGGCCGCTATTTGGTGTCAGTGGCATCCATCTGGCGGAATGCGTTCAGCGTACCAGAAGAAGTTCGGAGCGCCAAAAGAAGCCGCAAGGGTCTGGATGTTGTTGGATTGAGTGGGTGTAATATTATATGCAGTCCAATCGTTCATAAATGTATCAATGTCGAGTGATTTCCAAGTGTCAGGGCTCAACGCGCCCGCAGTGCATGATGTATCATTGCTGGCCTGCCGAATATCGAGCTCGAGTGGATGGGCCAGCACACAGATTGAGGCCGACAAGGCATAAACGAGCGAAGTCGCTGTGTAGCGCATTGTAGATCAAGATACCGAATCAAGCAGAAAAGAGGGACAGAAACAAGAAAGAGAGCGACTTGGCAGAGAGGCCTGAAAGCCAAGGGGCAGCAATCGACATCACTTTAATATTCCAGCACTGCAGAGAGGCCGGCTGGCGGATTTCATAATCGCCGGGACCGCGACCGTTGTTTCCCAGGTTCTTGTTCCAGGTGCTGACGAGCGAGTCAGTCAGGGACACAGCGTTGCTACCGGGTGCTGCGGATCTCGTTTTGTGAGGGGCGCAATCGTCATTTGGAAGCGGCTCGGCTTTGAGGTTGAAGGATATTATATTACAGGCCTCTGAGATTTCGCCAGAGATGCGCCGAATCCCCTACGTGCATGGCTTCATGGCGACGGTGTTTTGCCCGGCGCATGAGGCAGGTCCTCGTATCCCGTGGGTAGCGCTCGGGTTTTGCAACGTACTAGCCTAATTCTGTCAATTAGTTGGCAAAGTTGAAACAATCCGTTTACACATCCTGGAAATATTTCAAGCAGCCACGCATCTTTCAACTCGGTAAACTCACGTCCAGACGACTCCAGTGGCTTACCACGTCTGCTCTACAATAGTACGCTCCGCCTACGGAAAGAAAAACTTTTGAGGCACAGGATGCACTTCAAGGGCCATCACATAATACTCCAGACTCTGTTTACCGGTCCGGTGGACTAATTAGTGAAAGGGGGTTTCAGTGGGTAGCCTAGAAGTGAAGACAGGAGCCTCGTGAAGAATTAAGCTTTCGTCGTTGACACCCCCAGTTCCTGCGAGCATCCGACGTATGTAGTACACTAGCTATCACAAACAGTGGCGGGGAGTTGAAGGACGACCCCGACACATACACACAATGAGCTTCACCGCGTTTATTTACTGACTACTATTTGCCCTGAGCATGGTAAGAGCTAGTTGAGCACTGCGGAGACCAAACTCAAACTCTTGCCTAAGAATAAAGCGAATCGCTCCAATAATGAATGGGACGAAGAATGAGATTGCATACTAAAAACGTTTCTCCTCTTGACATCTTTGGAGGTATGTTGGTAAGACTCGGGAGCTTCGCAACACCTCGTGGATGACTGATAAACACCCATTTTCTTGCAAAGGGAGGCTATACTGATACCATATGAACTACCTTTCTATAGCCGTCGAATACAAGTGAATGATCCCGAAAGTTGACGAAGCTAGTTTTTAAAAACCCGACTCTTCGAACCTCTGTAACTATACGTGAAATAAGAGAAGAAAGAATGCGGATGATGTCAACAAAGCCATTCCTCCTATCACAAGGCGGAGACCGGGGAGCAGGTGTGATACTCCAATTATTTTCATGCTGTTAGATCAATCACGTGTATTTGTGTTGGATGTCACGTGTTTCAAGGTCTCCTTATTATCACACCACTTCGCTTAGCTACAATCACTTGTATAAGAGGCGGTCGGGTCACCAACCCTCTTCCTCTTTATGCCAACTCATGCCAATCCAACTCTTTGCTACTGAATAAGCTGTCACATCACTTGTTCCAACACATGCCTTGTTGACGGACACCGGGAAAGACTCAATCCGCAGACACAGGTCTGCAAATCTCCTGTCTGCCTGCCTTCCAATTTGGCTCACCAGTCCAGCAAACGACATTGTATATTTCTCGGCATCTTGTGCAATTCTGACTTGCCATGAGCATATGAATCTGCATGTGAAATGGTTCGGAAATGACGACTATCCATTCTCACAGCACCGCCTCTAAATCAACGCAGTATCAAGCGGCTATGTCACCAGAGGAGCCTATCATGGCGGGAGGTGCCGACTGAAAATCAGCCGCAACTTTGGCTCTAGGGAAAAACAGCCGATTTCAGGCTTGACCCCTTTTCGGCTCGGTTTTTCGGCTGAGGCGGTAGGTCTGGAAGTCAGCTGCAAACTACCACATAAGTGTACGATACTGGATTCTTGGCTGTTTAGTTATTTGGTCCGTCCAGTTATCCCAGCCTTCGCCGTTCCGCTCACATCCGTTGCCGATTGCGGTGACTCGTGACTGTGGTGGCCGAACCGACCAGGGGCCCTCTGACGTCTCATGCACAGCCACTTAGAGGCTTAGTGCAGACTGCTCAACCCCAAAACTCCCCCACATGCCGATATGATCAGCAGGCTAATCGAAAGTCAACCTCGAACAGTATCATGGTCAAGGTAGTATCTACCGTAACGCAAGCCGAACGCGAATTGTAGACATGTCTCCGCCTCGAACATGTCGTGTCTATCGTGAGCCTACCGCAGTAAATTCCAAGATAACGTGGTCTGCGCCTCAGAGAGCGCTGTTGGCATCATGAAGAAAGAGTATATATTCAGTGGTAAGGTGGCATTAAGACATCATGACAACAATCCAAATCAGCTTTCCAGCATATTCGATCAGATACCTAAATCAAAAAAAAAAAAAACCACCAATTCAGCCATTCAGACCTCTAGGCTACATTCCGCAAACAAAATGCAGTTCAGCATCTTCGCCGCTTCTCTCATCCTTGCCGCTACGACTTTGGCACAGACTGTCGAATGGACTGATGTGCCCAACATCTGCCGCCCGGCATGCGCCTACACCATCAACCTTTTTCAGGGTTGCTCGCACAACACGGACGAAGCGTATCTTGACTGTACTTGCAAGAAAACGCAGTCACCCACCTGGATCCCTAACTGTGAGGCCTGCGTAGCCACTTTCTGGGACTCGGATAATGGTAAACGGATTCTTGTGCACTGCCTTTGGCCCACTCTCTGACAATCTTTCTGTTTCAGATGTGAGAAGTCTCCGCGAGGCTTGCTCTTTCACTGCCACAACTTGGACCGGTGTGGCCACAGCTACGGGAAGCGAGACTGCTGCCGTTACCGGAGCCGCTGAGACCACTTTCACTAGCAGTGGGAGCTCCACCACTGCAGGTTCCGCTACCGCAAGCTCAACTGATGGTAGCACCGCTGTTAGCGCTACTTCGGTTTCTACTCCTGCCAGCATTTCCAGCCCCACTCCTTCCCAGGTGTGTAATCTAGAATTGGATGAGATGTTTGAATATGGTACTGATACTCCCACCTACATAGTTCACTGGTGCTGCCGCTCCTTTGGCAACGGCTGGTGTTGGCATGGTGGCACTCCTCATGGGGTTGCCTGTGGTGCTCTAAAAGGTAAATCAACCCGAATGGTCCATTGATTCTACTCTCCAGAAGGGGCGTGGCGCGCACGGCCGGCGGGTCAGAATGCTCTGGGAGATTTGGGAGATCGGATCACTCAGAGACTTCAGCTACACGCTTTCTCCGACGTGGAGTATTAGGACCTTAGGAGATCTTTATTGTGGTAGAAAAGATCCTTGTCGCTCACTTGGTTGTATATAGCATCCCTTTAGACTCTCGATACATCACTTCATGCATACCGCTGCTCTTACCGTTGCCATGTGCCTGTGACCACGGTACAAATCCTACGCTAGGAAGTGATACTGCTACTAACCAAGGTCCTCCATTATCCGATGATTTCGTTGAGGATTTATCAGAGATATGCCATACTCCCCGAAAGCATTTGAAAATACGGCTTTGGGGGTTGAAGCACTCGTGTGGTGGAAAACGGCTGAAAGTTTGCATACGGATGGCTATTTCAACTCCTCATGAGCGAGACGGACATGTAGTTACTCGGCTCGCCCACCAAGCTTTCGGAACTAAGGATATGATCTCTTAATATATACTGTGCAAATTCTCTGCGAGACCCTTTGCGCTCCTCTGAGGATATAAGATCGATAGACAGATTGTGCACTGCCATAAAGGCTGTGCCGAGGAGATGCATCGAGATCTACCCGTGTCAGAAAAGATCATGGATAGTGGGGTGAAATTTCCACGAATGGAAACTTGTTGCTCTAGCCTTTGACACTGAATAAGGGATCTCTGTGATCAGTGGTAGAGAAAATATCATACTTGAGGCCTGCGAACACCGACCGTACACTCTGCCGTTCGCGGAGTTGTCTCACTGAGAACTGAGTCTCCTCTCGGA
>JAJJID010000747.1:0-12010 GCA_022204955.1 Macrophomina pseudophaseolina
ATTATAGCCTAGTATTTTAGTAAATAATTTTTAAAAATGTAATATTTAAGTAATTTACTATAAACTTAATAAATTATCTATATTTTATTTTAAAAAATAATATTCTTTATATTACTTTCTATGTACTATACTTATTAGTAGTTAATTTAGACTTTATAGTTAATTTTCTTAAATATATATATTAGCTTTAGATATATTTAAGGTTTTTTCTTACTAGTAACTTATTAAATAATAAATTAAGTAATTTTATTACTATTTTTAGTACTATTCTAGATTATTATAGATATAAAATAAGAGTATCTTAATCTAAAATTAATCTAGAGTAATTTAATAATAAATAATTATTAAAAAAGTAAACTAATAATAAAATAGTACTATATCTCTTACTTTAATAAATAAAACTTATAGTTATTTACTTAATTATAAAGTATATTATAGACTTTTTTAATTAATAAGCTACTTATATACTACAACTTATATCTTTATTTTAGAAAAAATAATAGAGTTAACTTAAAAAAATTAGTTATTTTCCTATTAATTTTTTAAAAGCTATAATAAGAAATATAAAGTAAATTATATAGTAATATTATTTACGCGATCTTTTTATAATATAACTTTATTAACGTACTTTATAAGCGAAATGTTCGGATAAGCGAAACGTTTGGGTATACTAAGACAATTACTAAATATCTATACCCCTACCATTATACTACTAAATTCGAAGATTACAGCTTTAGAGCGAGAAGGACGACTTGTCTATACTATAAACGCGTTAAGAAGGAATTAAATCTCGAGTATTAAGAAAGCGTCGCGTATATATCGCGTGAACTACGATACGCTCTGGCACCGCCTCTAAGGTCGACCTTCACGTGCCGAAACCGTCGTAAACAGCAGAAACCTTAACGACGATAAAGAATAGATATTAACTAAGTAGATATTAAATCTTACTACCCGCGGTTATCCCCCTCGTAAGTAGATGGTCGAAGATATAGCTAATATACTACGTCGACTACGGGGTAAGCCACCAGTCGGTAAATATTAGGTGGATAACTACGTTAAACGTATCCCTAAAGTGCGAATTACATAGAGTAAGAAATATAACTATTAAAGAGCAAAATAGGAGGATCCCAAGGTAATTAAGAAGTATTTTCGGCTCCTTAAGAATATAGCGAATAAGCATAGCATCTAAGATAACGATATCTATAATATAGATAAGATAGGCTTTCTAAGAGGTAATATTAGTATAGCTACGGTTATAACGGCAGTAGATAGCCCTCGATACTATATATAGCCTAGCGATCGTGACTAGATAACGATTATTAAGTGTATAAACGCAGCCAAACGCCGTATACTAGCTATGGTTATCGCTAAAGGGAAGGTGTTCTAGAACATCTAGTTTAATAAGGACGTAGGCCTTCCGGATAACTAGGTAATTGCCTATAGCGAAAGCGGATGGTCGAACGACAGACTAGGCTATATATAGCTTATAGAGGTGTTTAATTCTTATACGAAGTAATATACTAAAGGCACTAAATATCTTCTTATTATAGATAGACATAGTAGCTACTGTTTAAAGCCATTCGAGAGGTACGCAAGGAATAATAATATTATTCCGTTATAGCTATCTTTATATTCCTCGTATATTCTATAACCACTAGATGTTGCCTGCTTTAGTTCGGTTAAGTAGCGCTATCGTCGAGGGGTGGAGATGTTGGCTCGTAATGGCCAAAATTATGTTAATATAGATGACTTCCTTCGGATCTACGCCACTGCTCGACCTTACACGCTAAGTAATAGTAATATTAAAAGCGCCTTTAAAGCTACCGGTGTTTTTCTATTTAATCCCGATGAGGTGCTTAATAGATTAGGTATAATTAACATCCTACCACCCTTCGAGCCCTTAACTTCCTTAACAAATTCGGTGACCAACACACCTAAAACGGTGCGCCAGATCGAGAAGCAGTAGAGAGCTATAAGACGCCGATAATATAAGCTTTATCGGCGGTCCACGTTACCTACGATAGTAGCAATAAAAAAGATAGTAAAGAGTGCTAAATTAGCGTTATAAGCGACAGCAATTATAGTAGAGCAACTCGAGCGTGCGTAGGCTCATAATACGAAAGTAGTTAAGAAGCGTAATATTAAAGTTAAGTATATTACTTAAAGAGAGAGTCTTATACTTAAAGAGGTAGTTAAGCTGTCACAGGAGCCTATAGCACGTCTAGAAGCTGCTTAAAGTGAGGAAGGTGATGCGACACTAGAGGCTTTAAGTCGAGCTCCATACCGCTGCAGGGGGTGTATGTTAACTGGGCATAATATAAGGACTTGCCCAGCACGTA
The DNA here is from genome assembly GCA_022204955.1 of Macrophomina pseudophaseolina. Classification (NCBI taxonomy): domain Eukaryota; kingdom Fungi; phylum Ascomycota; class Dothideomycetes; order Botryosphaeriales; family Botryosphaeriaceae; genus Macrophomina; species Macrophomina pseudophaseolina. Next base: position 2,340 of record JAJJID010000747.1, read on the forward strand.
AAAAACCTCGCATAATATAATTATTATACAAAATTAGGTGGTGGTGTTATAATGTAAGAAAGATGGTGGTGTTTTCGTGGTGCTAAGAAATGCCCGAACGTTTCGCTTATCCGAACGTTTCGCTTATAAAGTACGTTATATAACTAGTTTAATAGATATAGTTTTCTATCTTTATTATATACCCTTATTAGTATATTACTAAGATACTATGTTTTAAAGAATTATTTACTAAGATAGTATAAAAATTAATAAAATAGAAGAGTTTTTTTTATTATATTTATAATTTTACTATTTTACTATATTTTCTAGGTTTAGAAATATTATCGATTTTATTATACTTTAAATATATTATTATAATAAAGAAAATAAAATTATAATAAAAATCTATTAAGATATTAAAGGAAAATTATTAAGATTAGACTTTAATATCTTATAAATAAGTATTATAAGTAGTTAATAGTAGAAAATATAACTTAAAAAATTTAAAGATTAATAAGAATTTTATACTTCTCTATTACTAATATTTAAGTATATATTAGCTTTAATTAAATTTTTATTTAATATTTTAGTACTTTTTTTTAATCTTAGTAATTATTTTCGAAAAATATAATATTTTAGTAATTTACTAAAAAAAATTAATCTATAATATAGGATTTCTAATATTTATATGGATAAGTAAATTATTATTTACTAGAATAGTATTAAATAATAGAAAACACCGAAATAGTAGGCTTTTATATAAATTACTAAGATATTATAACCTAATTATTTAGTAAAATTTTTAATATTTCGGTAAATTACTTTCGAAAATATAATATTTTAGTAATTTGCCGTACATAAAAACACGTTAATAAACTATAGTGTAATACTAGAAAAAAAGGTGTCAGGGCAATAGGCCCGCCTGCTACTACCATGCGCTTCACGTGCTTATCACGTGCAACGCATAGGCCTCAGCTATAACCAGGCCACCGTAGCTGAATCCTCACCACCAAGGATTCACACCTGAGAATACTACTCTTTAAAGGCTCCCTGCTTATAACCCGTTATTTGCTCACAAAAGGTCACCCGGAAACGGCTCAAGAAGTATAAAATAACATACCCAAAGGCGCCCGAGTAACTTATCTAAGAATAGAGGTTATTTCCGTCTGTATTACAAGTGACCTAGATCCGCTCGAAATGACTCTAGAACAGATATATATGTGTGCTGTCGCGGGTATTTACATAGAAAAGAATGATAACTCAGATTTTGCCCGCGTCAATACTCCGATTCGCTGTCTAAACTGCCCTACCGCTTGAAGTCCGGCGCGCTCCTCGTTTTCTTGAGGACGCGGTGCCGCGCAAGCAGCTGCGAGATCATAAAATGACTAACATCCTCGTCGGCGTAGTAGGACAAGTGTGAGGCGATGCTGGCGAGTAGGGAGATGTCGAAGGCACCCCTTACCGATCGTCAGTATTGATTTATAATTGACAAACCAATTCTTAGGGGATGCTTACTCCTGAATGCTGTAATCGACCCGGCCATTGCTGTTCAGTGCTCTGACCTTCGCCTCCTCCCGCCTCAATTTGCGGCTGCGCTCCTCAATCTCCTGCCATTCACGCTGTTCGCCGAGAGCGCGGACGTCGCTGTCGCTACATTGGCTCTCGCGCCGTCTATGGAAGCCCGAATACAGCGTCTCCAGCTCCGAATCGATCAGCGTCGGCGGGTGTTGTCCCTCTTGACCAGTCTCCACTTTGGTGGGAGTGGTTGTTGGGTCGGTGGCGGAGGCTTGCTGACTCTGGGCCAACTTGCGTTTCTTATCGTCATTCGCGTTTGCTGTTTCTGCGACAGCGGCGTTATCAGTTGTTGACGCAGTCGGAGAGACGACACCACCGGACACGTTGGTACCAGCACCGGCAGACAAATGACCACGTGTTTGAGGGCTTGCGACGGGATTGCCAAGTTTGGAGGCGTCTTCAGCTGTGAGACCCAGACTGCGGTTTAGCAGACTGCTGGCGATGCCGGAGCTAAGACTGGACCAAAGGCCAGAAACGCTCTGACCAACACGCGCACCAATACCGGTGAGGCCTTGGGCGACAGGAGCTCCGAATATACCCTTCTTAGTGTAGGGAAGTGGCTGCGGCTTCAGGGCGGACATTGCTGGAGAAATCAAGGGCTCAAGCCGGTAACTTATTGGGTCTGTAGGGTGGAAGATGTTGAAGATACGTTGACACTTCGGAGACGAAGTGGTGATGTCGAAATGGCTAGCCTTGGTCGAGGATGACTGACCAGCGGGCTCGCCCAAGAATGGATCGTCTGTTTGCAGATGGGCTTCAGAGTGCAGTTTGCTTTGCGAGGTGCGAGCAGCGATTGTTTTTCCACTGAGCATCTGGAAGAGGCCAATCGGTGACCCGAGGGCGTAAAAGTCCTCGATCTCGAAATCTAGCTTGAGGTCGTCGGAACGCCGATGATGCTTGTATCGTTCCCCATAAGATGTGTCATCTTTTTGCTGGCAGAGAAGATCGAACATGATAGCTGATCCAAGAGAGTGTCCAACAAGACTGACCTTGCCATTGAAGCCAGGATTGCGATCGTTGAAGAGCTTGTAGATCCTGTTACATTCCTGAAGAACGATTCGAGAGATGTGGCTCTTGTAGGCCGGGCTTTGGTAGAGGAGGACATCCAGAGCAAGATCGGTGATGAGATTTCGCACAGCCGGAACACCGTCCACGGTGATGTTCTCAAGACTCGGATAGTCATCATCTTCAATGGAGTGAGCATCCCCTAGGTCGAATTCTCGTCTGTTGTGCTTCAAGCTTTGTTTCGGAAAATCAAGAAGATGCCGCCAGACGATTGGTAGCACCTGGACGCGGCAGTTCTTGGGTAATTTGTCGACCTCGCTGTTCAGAGCTTGCAAATCGGCGGAACTGGCATAGACAGATTTCATCGTCTTTCGGAGAGTGTTGACATCGTGCACGAAATTCACGGACTCCATTCTCATTCCGAGGCGCTGGCCGATTCCGTGCGTTACCAGCAAGAGATGCTCAATCTCACGGCCTTGCTCTTCACCTTCTTGTTCCTTGTAATCTTCCCGGATTTCTCGCTCGGCACGTTTGCGCACCTCCTCTTCTTGCTTTTCAAGATCTTCAGGATCGGTCGAAGCCATCAAGTTTGACATTTGGCGCTCCAACGTCCTGCGACGGGCTTCAGATGGACTCTCTTCTGTGCCACTCTGCTCTCCGGAGGAAGTCTCTGGCGCTTTAGATTCCTGCTTTGTAGGAGTCTCTGCCCTCGCCTCTGTGTCGGCATCCTTGTCGTCCTTGCCAGTCTTCTTTTTGGCCTTCTCCCTTTCTTTCTCCTTCTCCTTCTCCTTCTCGGCTTTGAAGTCGACAAACCCGCGGATGAGTTTGACACCAGCGAAATGCCCGCCGCCAGCAAACCGTTGGTACATCGTACTACTCATGCGTGAAAGGAAATCGTCGGTGAGGAGCCAAGCGGTCATGGAATCTTGATAAGTGACGACAGAATTCATATGAGCTCCGAACAGGCGATGCGTCTTCGGCTGCTCCTGAGCTGGAGCTTCCTTCGCTTCCGGCCCGGAACTCTCAGGAGCTGATTCGCTTGCAGCGTCCATAGTGGTTGCGGCGACGGTTCCTGAGCTCGAGAGACCTTTGAAAGACTTGTTCGGATCTTCCCCATGTGGCATGGAGGTCGGTCGAGACTTGGGTTGCGACCCAGCGCGGGGGCGTTCCTCCTTGACAAAGCGCCAGGGCTTTATCTTGATATATCCTTCCTCGAGTTGAGTTGCCAAGTTCTCGTCGCAGGGTCGAAGGGAGGTGGCGCTTTCTACGTAGAGTGGTTAACGTAAGCGCGGGCACGAGATAGCCAGCAACGACAATACCTTGATAGAACCATGTGCCTCGGCGCACCGCGTATACAGGTCCTATCCAGTAGGCGGGAGCCAGTTCTCTCTCCTCGACATCAACGTCGAAGAGGAAGTCCTCGTTGACCGGAACTTTGGCCTTGAGCGTCCCATTCGGCTCTGTTCTTTCCCAGCGGACGTGACGCTCCTTTATCTGCCACTGACGAGGCTCATCATTTGGCGCTTCACCAAGCTCTCCGGCCTGATGTTGTAGTTTCCCCCGCTCTGCTTGCTCGGCCTCGTCACAGATCTTCTGAAAGGTGGCCTCGATTGCGCGGGAATCGCCCGAGGAAAACGGATTCCATTTCTTCGGCTGCGGAGGCTTCTCTGATTTGTTCGGGTTTTCGGCGAATATTAGAGCTTTACGCTTGGGAATCTGGAAGTAGTCGGCGCGTGCACGCGAAGATGGAGCGGGAAGGGGAGAGTGTTGGACGCACATCGACGGCGTGGAACCACTGCACACTCAGCGGCGGACAGTCCCTGGGGTACTTCTTCAAGCTCAAGCGGTGCCTGTGGGTTACGGTATGGTCGGCGCCTCTGCTCTGCTGGGTAAGGTTCAGCTCCGGAGGCTGCGACTCTGAGGAGTCGGGGGCGGGATGGGTCTGCGGAGTCTGGTTGCGGGAACCCCAGGGCGAAATGGCGTTGATGCCGGCAGAGAGATAGGAGCTCGGGGGCTTTGGGTCCGGCGCGGACATGGTCTGGCCGGGCGGGCCCTCACGGGCCTGGAGCTTGGTTAACCAGGCCTGCGACTGCTTGAGGAGCTGGTCGACGGGGAGAGCGGGGGCGCGGTGTTTGAGATGATGGAGCAGATAGGCGGGGAAGCCGCGGCGGGCCAACGTGGAAGAATAACGGGGCTGGGAAAGGCGGAGGGGGGATGGAAGCTGTTGCAGCGAGACGAGACGAGCAGAGAGCGGGGCCAGGAGCTGCGAGCTATGCGAGAGAAGGCCAGCAAGCCCGGGCCAGGAGGGAGCGAAACTGAACAACGTCACAGCAAAGCTCAGCCCTAGGCACCCGGCCCGCAGCCGCAACGCCCTGGCGCCCCCATCCTGCCGACCTGCCGACCTGCCGAGCGCCCTCCCGCTTCTTCTGCATTCCGCTCCACCGTCCCGTCTCGCGCCTCGCAGCATCGCATTGAACGCGCCACAATTGTGCGCCTTCCTCGCTCTCCAGCAGCCCGCGCGCCCCCCCCGTCTCCGCGCACCTTGTCGCTCTTCTCGCCCGCGCCTGTTCAGCCCGAGACTATGTGGGCCTGCCGTCTTTCACTGCACCGCGAGACCGCGCAACATGCTCATCTCTCGCCAATCCCACGGTTCCGTAGCGGGTCCAGCACTCAACGCCAGCCGGGCACGACAGGCATCCAAATGCCCACAGAATACGTCTGCGCCGCTTAGGAGAAGACGAACAAGCCAGACTGTATCCCCCGACCATCTCAAGCCCCGCACGTCTGTGTCTCATATCAAGCTTGTGGATGGCCAGAGCGCACCTCCTCGGCACTCCCCGCCACTCCGTAGACTTCTAAAACCTAGCACAATAACTGCAGCGAGCCTCTCGCCCAGCCCGTTCTCTCCTCCATCTCTCCATCGAAAGACGGCAAACCCGAGTCTTGCGAGGACGGCTCCGTGGCTGTTCCAGAGCGAAGGCCATAGATGCCGCTCTCAACATTTCACCCTGCCGCGGCCAATATGGTGATGTCAAGAAGTGTACCACTTGTCGATCCAGTGAACACTTGTGCGGATTCCGAGGATGACTCCTCAGGTGGTTTGCTTTCATCCGGGCTTGAGTCCTCCGCGGCGTCAGCAGGTACCGTGATCGCTTGCAAGGAGTCTCCACTGTTGATCATCGATGCATCAGCCCCGGACTAAATCTGAAATCCGAACCTTCCTTTGAAAGGAGGAAACAGTAGGCGTAGCACAGCCCAGTAAGTGATCGACATTTTGCAGCTGCTTCCAAGAGCTCACAGCTGAATTAGGAAGGTCCCCGCTCCCCGATTCCCGCAAGCACTGGGAGTCTCCGGATCGGGCGTTTGGCAGATTGCAAACTATGCGGATACTAAGAATTGCGTTAGCAGCAAAAAGGGGTCATGAACGAGCCATTCAGTCAAGCAAAGCGAGAACAAGCAGGCCATTGAGCAGGCCATGGGCCGTCGATGTAGACCTGATAAGAGGCAGCAACGTTAGGCTCCCACCCTACATAGCCGTACTGTCTTCAAGGCCCTAAGTGCCGGCTCTTGACGGTAGAAAAGCAGCTGACCACCGCACTAACGCAAGGAACTTACATAGGCACTTTTCCCTTTTACGCCGTCCTACGAAAAGACAATTGAATGATTTTCGGTCTTCAACTGATGACGAGGCGCAGTGAGCGCTCTCAACATGGTGAGGCGCTAGAGGGTCTGTCAGTTTGCCGCATATAATAGCAGACCAGAGAATAATCCGGCTCAAACGATGAGCGCACTCAGCACTGATTGGACGGCTACTTTTAGTCCCCTCACCTTTCCCCTCCATGGCAGCCCCATGAGTACAGGGTAAGTCTCGATCTGCAAACAGATGACCCATCCTCCTTACACGTATCCAGGCACCAGGTCCCAACAAGCAAGTATCTCCGCTACTGCTTGACATCAAGCGAAAAGCTTGTAAATCTACGATAATTTCGGCCCTCTCACATCTCTCCCGTCCCCGCAACCATGCCAATCTGATGACTGGCTTGAAAGAAAAAGGAATTCGACGGACAACCGGAAGGTTGAGTCTGTGCCACACAGAGTCAATCAACAAATGTTCGCATCTTCTGTGGGCCTATCAGTGCAAAAGCGCTTTAACACAGGAGTTTCCAACAAGCTCTAATGTGCCGAGAGTCGACATTTCTATCTAAGAAGGCAGTGGTGGATATTACAGTAGTTGGGGTCGTCTCCGCTGGAGCATGATTCGGCGAGACGAGAAGTGTTTCACTCAGAAGCGGAATCCGTCATTATTCGGACTGTCGGCCGCATCATGGCCACGAGCCTGCTCCTGGCCGCGTGCCGCTTGACTTAGTTTCCGGAAGCAACTCGTGGCATGTGGAGAGCTTACAGGGTTCAACCAGCGATCCCCCGGCCTGCGCAGATGTTCAATCTCCCACATGGTCCCAGCAATTCGTCCCTCGTAGCGGCGGCGGTAACCCCGGAAAGCCCAACCTGCCTCGCTATCAGCGAAATATTTAGCCAACGACGCAAGTCGGAGGCCGAGCATTCCGTAAGCTCCAGCTTGTCGAGCTGGCCGGTCTGTTCAGACGCCTATCGCTGAATTGGGAGAGCAGACATTCTATATGAACGCCCATCCTTGTCCCGCCGACAGGTAGGATCGAGCAAGGGGAAACCCGTTACCATGGGAAATGTGCATTAGCACAACGTGCTACCCTTGGGCGAACCAGGAGAAAAGGCAAACCCCGGACAGCTATACGACATGTCCTAGAACGATACTCTGTACAACAGCTGCGGAGAGGTAGATTGGAACCCGCAAGATCCGGTGGGGGGGGCGTTCTTAGCTGCATGTCTCGGGGAGGGGGGAGGACCTCGATAGTGTGGCGCCTATACGAGCCAACTCCGAGCTCTCCAATGAAGGTTTTGGGTATATTCTGTGCTGGGAAGGAGCCAGTCAAGAGCGGCGGACGACGGAAGGGCGTAGCCGCGCGTGTCCGGCGTCCCGACAGAGAGGACAATCATGGATTGGGCTCTCCGGGGGGATTCTTGCAAGTCTGACAAAAGCTCGCGTTCTGTGGGCGTCTCGACTCCGAGCTCTGAGCTGGAGAGCTTACGGGTTGTTCTCGCCAAGCGAGTTGAGAGGTGAGGAAGCTGCAGGAGGCCAACTTCGTACTGACTCGAGATCACGTATTTCCCAACGCCCGGTCTCCGTGCGTTATCCGCAGTGGCCAGATTTGGGCGCAGCGACAGGGATTTTTCCCCGCGTTGTCTGCAGGCATTAACTTTTACCCCACACTTCCGCGTCGAGCTATTGTATTGAAGTCCCGCCGACCCAACCATGTACTCCCCACGAGGCGGTCGTCCGACGGGGTCCGCGAAGCCTTCTCACGACCGACACTGACAGAGGCGGCATAGCGAGGGTTAGTGATATGTTCCGGTGCTTCCAAAGATGGATATTGGCGGTCCTAGCGGTTTGCGGGGAAATAAAGTAAGCGGGGACGGGTGGCTGGCACCGACCTCCCCCGTTGACGCACTAGCGCCGAGCGAACGCGTGTGGAGAAAGGCGCATCGCCGCAAGCAACATGACACGATTGAGGCTTTGTATCTTCGTAAGTACCTTGTGCGGGGATGGTACCCCCGGACCGTCACACAGTCCACGTGCGTGCTCGCACAGCGCATCTCCCAAATCCGCTGCCGCCGTGTGTTGTCCGTCGGACTTGCGCAGGTGCGCCTCTGCCTCCGTTTTCCTCCTTCCTGCAGGTCTTTCTCCACAATATGCGTGCGGATTGAGGCGTCGCGCGGCCGAGTCGGCACAAGACATGGGCCATGTGGGGAGGTAGCCTCTTTCCATCCCGAACCAGGGGGGACATGACAAGGGAAAGTGTCGAGCGGAGTCAATTCATCCAGTCGCATGCCTGTCCAGCTCCGCTTCTACATTCACACGCCAATTGCCCAGAAAACCACTCAGCTGTCCGCCAACCGCAACGTGCCGGGCGCCTTCCGGTAGATACATGCCTATCATGGTGGCTAAGGGAATCTCTTGCCAGCAGCTCACCCCTGGCTCCCAATGAGGGTCCACCATGCTGAAGGCCGGCACCAACCTTGCATCTGAAGCGGGGATGACATTGTCCATACGGTTATCAGAATCCATGTAACCTGCAGGAGCCCCACGCGTCAGGCCCTGTCGCCCAGACCATTGGAGCTCTTGGGGGCAACGGCTCCATGGGTCCACAAGTCTCGAAACCGGAGACTCGTCAGCCACTGCTTCCTTCCTCTGTGCCGAAGATCGATTGAGCGGGGTCAGGAAGGGGATAAATAGTGCCTGGCCTTCTCTATTTTACTCACAATCAGCACGCTTGGACGGTGCTGAATTTGAACGATTCTTCGTCTGAGACTGTCACATTACTCTTCCATCCTTCTCTTTCCCTCAACTCTCCTGATCGGTTGTTGAAAATGACGATCCCCGATGAGGTTGACATTATCGTCTGCGGTGGCGGTTCTTGCGGGTATGCTCTCCACGTAAGAGACCTGTGAGAAACAGATATTGACACTCCACGCAGCTGCGTCGTCGCTGGTCGCCTTGCCAATCTCGATCACAACCTTCAGGTTATGCTGATTGAGGCTGGCGAGAGCAACCTGAACGATCCATGGGTATTCCGGCCCGGCATTTACCCCAAGAACATGAAACTGGATAGCAAGACTGCCTCATTCTACTACTCGCGGCCCTCGGAGTGGTTGGCTGGCCGTCGTGCCGTCGTCCCCTGTGCGAACATCCTGGGCGGCGGCAGTAGTATCAACTTTATGATGTATACACGCGCGTCTGCGTCGGACTACGATGACTTCCAAGCCAAGGGCTGGACCACCAAAGAGTTGATTCCCCTCATGAAGAAACATGAGACCTATCAGAGAGCATGTCAGTTTTCCGAAACTGAATTGTGATAGGATTCACAGCTGATTGTATTTGTAGCCAACAACCGGGACCTGCATGGTTTCGAGGGTCCCATCAAGGTCTCCTTTGGCAACTACACCTATCCGATTATGCAAGATTTCCTGCGCGCAACTGAGTCTCAGGGGATTCCCACTACGGACGATCTCCAAGA
>JAJJID010000748.1:0-11985 GCA_022204955.1 Macrophomina pseudophaseolina
TCCGAATCTCAGACGCGCATAATGTGCCAAAGCCACCAAATCCACATGCTATGCAAAACAATCTCCATCCATAGCCATTCCCTTTCAAAAACAAACCCATCATCCGGACTGAAGTAAGAGATGAAATGGGTATATGCTTCTTTCACACCAGCACGGTCGCTGAATCAAGTAATTGATTCCTACAGAGAAATACCCATCCTTCCCTCCAGATGCTTTTCCGATTATTTTAGATTTCATTCTTCCCACGCACGACATTGGAAGAGATACGTTTAGTCCTCAGTGAGGTCACCGTACTCCCAGATACCCCTCCTCTCGGCCTTGGCCTCATCCTCCTTGCTCTTCAGCACCTTGAGGATGTCACTGTACGAGCGCTCCCAGGCCTTGAGCTTGCGGGGGACCATGGCGTAGCCACCGGCGATGATGTCCGCGTTCAGGGACTCTGTCGAGCTCTGACTACCGGCATCAAAGAGCGTGACGTACAGGGTGTTGTCCTGGATGTTATCGACATTTGCGACTAGCTGGCGACCAGCCGTCTCCTGAGAGATGAAGTCAACCGCGTCACGGACGTAGTCGGCGGAGGTGGGGAACTGCAGGAAAGAGAGAGCAGCATCGACAGCCTGGGCTTTCAGAGTCTGGGTGCTGAACTTAGGGTCAAGAGGGCGAAGGCGGGAGTACGGGATGTGCTCTGAGTTGCCATAGTCAATGTAGATAACTTCGACCTTCTTGGCCTCGCGGTCGTTACGGCGGATCCTGGCACGGTACCATTCATCATCCTCGGTGAACTTTGCGGAGACGAAATCACCAGCCTTGAAGGATTCAAGAGGCCTATCGTTCGACTTGAGATGAAAGTTGCGGAAGGAGTTCATGAGTTCAGTTAGAGCAGTAGTGCCTGCTCCGACCTCCTGGATCTTCAGACGGCACGTTTCCTCATCAACATGGGTGACGATAACATCACGGAAATCCTTGCGGCGTTCGACGGATTCGCCATTGCCGTTGGCACCGTTGGAGGCTTCAGTCAGAGGAGCACCTTCATCTTCCTCATCTTGGGAGGGGTCCCAGTTTTGCCACATGCCCTTGCGGGCTTCCTTCGCCTTCTTTTCAGCAGCGAAGAGTTCAGTGGCGTTGCCGGACTTCTCAGCGGAGTATGCGTGGACAGAAGCAAGGCCTTCCTCAACCAACAGCTTGGCGAAGCTCTCACGGTTGATGTACAGCGTTCCGATGAAACCACCGACCTTGTCGCAGTCCTCCACATCGATCTCAACATCGCGTTGCTGGCAGCGCTTGTTGGCAAAGTCGTGGGCTTCCTGGCCGAAAGGCTCACTCTTCTCATTCGGGTTCCTGGCTGACCTAGGTGCGCGAATTCCGGACAAGACGAAGGTGAGCTTTGCATTCTCCCGGGGCACGAGGACGGTGAAGCGCGATCCAGATTTGACGAAATCGACGATGGCGGGCACCCTCCTTTGCCTCGAAAGAAGCGTGAGCTGCCTCTTCGCCTTCTCCAAGCTCTCGGAGTAATCCACGTATTGCTTGGTTGCTGGAGCCTTAGCAGACCACATGCCACGTCCTTCCTGTTGGGCTTCTTGCTCGGCCAGTTGCAGATCGTCGTAGATGGGGCTGCGGTCTGAGTCATCGGCGCGGTGTCTGATCACGGAAGCAAAACCATTCTCAACCAACAGAAGAGCAATGTTCTTGCCGTTGAAGGTAATTGTGGCCATCTCACGCTCGTCATAACCGTCCGACGGCGGGCGCTTGCCGTCGATCCTGACCTTTACATGTTTGCCAATCAAACGCTTGCGAAGGAACTCTTTGGCCTCCGCTTGCCACGGTGCCTGCTTGGGGTCAGAAGGCTTGGGTTGCCTCACACTGCTCAGGTTGACACGCTTCTCAGCGCCAGACTTGTTGCGCAGGAAGAGCGTGTCCGCGCTCTGGATCCTGCTGACGGTAGCCTCGACCTCTCCTGCGGAGCTCTGTTTGGGCGCGACGTGACCTTGAAAGACACCAACCCTCTTCTCTTTTGCAGCCCTCTCAGCTTGTCGCAGTGTCGACATTTGAGTTCCGAGGAGCGTGGTATGTTGATCCATGCATCGGGCGAGGCCAGCCTCAAGCAAGAACGGCGCGACGTTTCCACGTTGAGGATGCTCAACACTGCCGACAACTTGATTTTGCGGGCTTAAGCCAAGAGGCGTGAATTTGATTGTGCGCTGCAGCAGGCGAGACTCGATGAAAATCTGCGCTTCGTCGCCGAAGGGTTCTGCGGGTTGCTCCTTGCCGTCGGAGGGGTTTACTCGCTTGGTAGAAGGCGAGCGGATACCGGCGATGAGGACCATGGTCTGCACATGCTGCGTTGGCGATAGCAGAAGGCGTGCAATGAGACGGTCGCCGCTGAGAACCTTTTCGACAATAGCTGTTCCAAGTCAGCCTCTCCATCACTAAATTCATACAGGCCGTGCTTACCGTCAAGCTTCTTGCCCTTGTTGCTGTCAAGGAAGTTCTTGGGATCCGGCAAGTCATAGGAGGTCTCCAGGCGGCTGGTGGCCTCGGACCAGACGCCCTTGGAGTCGGCTTTGGCGCGCGCTTCGAGGACTTCAAGCTTCTGTACTATGGCTTGCGATGCGTCGGAGTCGTTCTTGCGGTCGGCGTCGTCACGGAGCTTGACCCAGCCCTCGGCAACAGCAGCGTCGGGCAGGGTCAGACCACCGGGTAGGCTGATGACACCATAGTCGCGCTTCGTAGTGGGAATAGTGTACAGGACCTTGAATTGCACGACCTTTCCGACAAGAATGCGGCGCAGGAATTCGCGAGATTCGAAGGCAAAGGGCTATTGCGGAAAATCGCGTTAGCATGACATTTGCGAGCAATTGAGGCCAACAGCTGTGGCAGGGGCACCAGGTCGCCGACTGGCGGCCAGAGCGGTAGCAGGAGCAAGCTAAAGACTGCAGCAGGGTGCAACGAACCTCATCGCCCTCCCTCCTTATTCTGGGGGCGGAGACGAAAGCGAGACTCAGAACGCGCTCTTGCTTCGGGTTATTCACGTTGTGCAGTACGACCGTGTCACCGGAGAGGACAGATTTGACCATAGCCTGGTAGAGAGCCATGATGGAGGACGGGTCGATGCAGCTGCTGGTGCAATGGGTCAGCTTAGCTGCTTCACGAGCTATAGCTCCTGGAGAAAGTTGGCGTGACACTTACGTGAGTGAAACCGTGTGTGGGAGCGGGCCAGAGCCGGGCAGCAGTGCCAATTGAGCTGGTTGGGGGGAAAAAGAGCGAGATATTCGGAAGGAACTTTGAGGGGTGCACTGGAGGCAAAGTTGCAGGCGGAGGGTGAGTGTTGCGGAGAGCGAGTCGTTGCGGCGAATCGAGCTGTGGGGTTGAATCTGGCCTTTTCGGCGTCGTCACTGGCGAGGGTCCTCGCGCACGCGAGTGCCCCCCGGGTCGGAGCTCCAGTTGGCCACCGCATTTCTACCGCCCGCAGAGCTCATGTCCAGCGCTACACGCCCCCACCTACCCGCAGCAGAGCATGCCGAAGTCCGCGCTGAGGGCGCTCAAACACTTGCGCACGTAAATCACCACAACCGCGAGTTTCATAGGTCAGAGTTTCATTGGCGTCCACCAAGTGGATTTTGACTATTTACTACTAATCACCAAGCAGCTTCCAACGGGCCGCAGCTACGGAGAGTCCGTGAAGCTTGTCTGGTCTCCAAATATTGTTTAAGCAGAGATACCGATGACACCTGTGGAGAAGATACGTTAGCAGGACACACCATATGGGAATTCGAACGGACATACCGCAGGCAGGGCGGGGGCCAGCGTTGCCGGTCTTCTTAGACTCCTCGGTGCCACCCCTGCCGAGGTCATCAGTGCCGCCGTGGACGACGACGGTACGGCCGATGATGCTCTCAGCACCAATGAGCTTGATCAGCTTGTCGGTGGTGGAGCCAACGGCGTTGCCCTGGCCATCGGTCTTGATGTTGCCCAGGTCACCCACGTGGCGGTCCTCGTCGGTGGGAGCACCGTGGCCCTTGCCGTGAGGGTTGACTGCAATTTCCCGTCAGCATCCGGATGTTCCATCCCATCGGTGTATCCAGCGGTTCTTACAGTGAGGGCCAGCGGAGGTGCAGCCGTTGGTGTTGTCACCGAAGGCGTGAATGTGCATGCCACGCTCAGCGTTGGCGTCGTTGCCGCTGATGTTCCATGAGATGGTGGTAGGAGCAGACTCGGATTCCTGCTCGAAGGTGACGGTGCCCTTGACGTTGGAGTCACCACGGACGACTGCGACTGTTTTTATTCGAAGCACTTGTCAGCCACTGTTGCTACTCGCACTGCTGCCAAGGGCACCTTGATGGGCGGAACGGCGCGACCGACGGCTGTCAATCCCGTCGACCCCAGCTCCACAAGCCCCTAGCCTACGGTAATCATCGGTTTTGGGCACCTCGAGCCATCAAGGTGTCATTCGACGCCCCAGATGAGCCAATTGAACTCCCAGATTGGCGAGGTAAGCACCTTTCGGTCGAAGAACATGCTCAAACCGCCTCAAGTTGCGGCTGCGGCTGCCCCGCTTCAGGCAAGAGCATGCGTAAAGTACGACAGGAACAGAGAAAAGTTACAATACTTACCGGCCTTGACCATTTTGACAATTTTGATGCTTTCTTCGGATGTTTGATGTGAGAATTGAGAGCTTTCGCTGATGAAGAAGAGGAGAGAAAGTGGACGAGCCCACTGCGACAGTCCTCATGTGCGGGGCTTCGAGCTCCCACTTCGCTTTCGTCATCAACAAATCACGTATCTCCGACTGCTCCTGACCAATCACAAGCTTCGCCGGTCGCTGGGGTGGGATCCACTCTCGCGCTTTGCCCAGCACCGACTGCCGAACGATGTTTGGCTAGACTCGCCTCATTCATAAGCTTGCAAAGCTGCTCAGTCATGGCATCAAGTATCGTCTATTTTGTTTGCGATCAAAAGTCATCTGCTAAACTAAGGGTTTATCATCAACTGCCAAAAGTCATCGCAATGATTGTCCCAACTTCCATTATCCGTAACATGCATTTTGCTCCCCCATTCCCGATATCGGAACAATCTACGACTTCTCGATCTTCTCCCTGAGGATGTTCTTGAGGGTGACGGCATCAGCCGCGAACTTCGAGATACCCTCGCGGAGCTTCTCAACTGCCATCTGCTCCTCGTTGAAGTCGAAGCGGAAGGTAGCCTCGTCATTGATGTACGTCTTCTTCTCAATGTTGAGGTTGGTGGCGTTGGAAGCATCGAGCTTCTTGGGAACGGGCTCTTGGGAGTTGTAGAGGTCCTCAAGAAGGTTGGGCTGTATTTTGTCAGTGCTGGCGCCGATTTTCGGCTCTTTGGAAACTTACGGAGATGGTAAGGTAGTCGCAGCCAGCGAGCTCGGTGATCTCGCCGACGTTGCGGAAAGAAGCACCCATGACGATGGTCTTGTAGCCAAACTTCTTGTAGTAGTTGAAGATGGACTGGACACTCTTGACGCCAGGGTCCTCGGCGGAGGAGTACTCCTTCTTGGTAGCAGCCTTGTACCAGTCGAGAATACGGCCAACGAAGGGAGAGATGAGGAAAGCACCAGCCTCAGCGGCAGCAATGGCCTGGACCAGAGAGAACATGAGAGTCAGGTTGGTGTTGATGCCGTGCTGGCTCTGAAGGATCTCAGCGGCCTTGATACCCTCCCAGGTGGAAGCGATCTTGATCAAGATGCGGTCCTTGGAGATGCCCTGCTCCTTGTACAGCTGGATTACGGTCAGCATTTAGAAGGTACCCAATCTTTGAATTCAGCACATACATCAATGATGCGCAGGGCCTTGTTGACCGAGGCCTGGGTGTCAAAAGAGAAGCGGGCATCGACTTCAGTGGAGACCTTGCCGGGGATGAGCTTGAGGATCTCCTTTCCAAACTGGACAAGGAGGTTGTCAAGAGTGGCATCAACCTGGTCCTCGATACTGCCGCCCTTGGACTTGCCGTACTGGACAGCAGCGTCGATGAGCTGGGCGTACTCGGGCTTCTTGGAAGCGGCGAGGATCAGGGAGGGGTTGGTGGTGGCATCCTGCGGGTTGTACTTGGAGATGGTGGCGAAGTCACCGGAGTCGCAGACAACGGTCTAGAGAACGCGACAATACGTCAGTAGAGCTCAATGGGGATGCTGGGGTGAAAACGGCGGGTTGCGGGAAGCGTGGCGGTTAGCAGACCGGCGCCGGCGGGGTAGGCGGCGGAGCGGGGCAGAGCAGACTTACGGTGCCAGTGGCCTTCAATTGTTCGAGAGAGCTAGGCATGGTGATGGATGTGAGGTGTAGCTGTTTGGCTGGAGGGGTATCGGAGGGAAAGGTGAAGATGACGATTGAGTGTGTTGAGGGGTGCAGGATTAATAGGGCGGCCTGGTGGGGTTTTGTGAGCGGCCATCAGCGTCACAGGGTGGCGCAAGGAGCACCGGCGGGTGGAAGAACGGCGGACCGTTGCAGGGAAATGAATGGCCGCACGCGCACGTCAATCGCCGCCTGCCTGGCCTTGAGCGCTCTGTCAGCGATCCAAGCACCGACTGTTCTCCGCCGCTCCAGCTCTCTCTGCGTTCTTTGTTGCTTCGTCGTGCCACCGCCGAGCGCCGCCGCCCACCGGCTCCATCTCCGCGGCCTACTGGAAACCCTTTCGCGACACCTTCCGCCGCGAGCCCCAAACAGCAGCCACCGTCGCCCTCTGCCAAGCAGACGCGGGTAAAGCGTACGCGATACCAACAAGGGAATCTCCCGGCGCTTCCGCGGCAACTGCTCGTTCGATACGATTGCCAGCCCGCCCGATCCTTCTGGATGGGTCACCGCGGTATCTCTCCGACCACGCAACGCAGTGCGCACCGCTCACTGGCCAACCCACCTAGCCTTTTGTGACGTCGTTTCTCCGTTGTCAGCCCGACCCATCCGCTTTATAAGCTGTGAGGCCCTCCGTCGAATTGGTACCGACCTTGACGTTTCCAGTCGTCAACTAATCTTCCGCCGCGATACTCGACGGGCAACTCGGTCCAGGCGCATGCACTAGGAATATTTCTGTTTGGTTGACTGACGGCATGGCGGCATCGCTGAGCGTCTAGCCCTTCTAGACACATTATTCGGCCTATCGTGACAATTCAACAAAAACGCCATATCACGCTTCACTTTTTCCGCCACAATTTAGCCTCAAGTCCTGCAGCTATTACGTTGAGGATCCGGCTAATCGCACCCTCAAACCGGAGACGTGCTCTTTTCAACTTCAGCAACCTCTTTCCCGATGCTCTTTCTGGTTCATGTTATTGCGGAATATTTTTTTTTTTGATTCACCCTCAGTCATTTCTTTCGAAAGTTTGACTCAGAAAATCAGGCGTCTCCCAACTACCGCCGTCTGACCCCTCGACTTGGGATTGGATTGCGCGCCGAGTCATCATGCCATGCCTCTCATGTATCGATGTCTTCAGCATTTCCGAGATTTCGATTCATCTGCTTCTCAGGTCGACCAGATTGCATAGGATAACGAGATGAGGACAAGCAAAAGGCGCCAATAAGAACTATTGTCGCTTGCCAATCTCCATTCGCTATGGGGTGCTATTGGTTTATTACGCTTCCTCTGGCATCGTCTCCCACTGCAGTCCATTGGCTATAGCAAGCAGAGGCTCCTCAAAGTTCAAGTGCATTACCATGTTAGATTGCTCTTGGTGAGACAATTAACACGTACTGAGAGCATCACGGATCTTTCAAATGATTCTAACACCGAATCCATCTGGCCCATATGCGCTCATCTCAGGCGAATCCAACGTAATGGATCGTGGTTCTCTCTCCTTCGTCATAGTAAAATTTGGTCAAGGGGTCCGTCTCGAGTTCACCGTCGGATTTTCCACTGGATACCGGGCTCAATCACTCATGCAGTCCCCCCTCGAAATTTCTGGTCGAACGTATACTAATTATGCGGGTCGTGAGTAAAGTGCTGACCTGCTACAAGGAAATCGCGGAAAGTGCAGGAATCTATGATTTGCCTCGCTACCTGATTGACGACGCGTTTAAGGAATCTCGAGCCTTGATGCACTGTGTCTACGTTGCTGTTTAACTGCCTCGCTTCCCCAAAAGCTTTCGGTTTCACTCGCAGCATGGCTCTATCGATGATGTTTTCGACAGTCAGATTGATGCTTTGCATTTGCGCAGAGGAATCAACCATCGACGTGCACGAGAACTGCACAACGTCTACTTAGATCAGGCTGAAAGTGGGACTGCAGGATCAGACATGCATAAATTTAATTCAAACATGCCGAAAGCTCATTGGTATCCTCATGTCGTACGAGAACAGTACACGCATCCTTCTGCTGACAGGCGCCAGGCAGCATTTCGACAGTCACGGTGGAAAGCCAATCATACGCGCACTACGACAACGTACATCTAACGTCTTAAGCCACCAACACGACCTACAATATTGGGGCTACGTAAGGCGTTCACAAATGACTGCTAAACCCTGCGTCTAGTATTAACGTTTCTACCTAGTCATGCAGAATGAGCTTCCTTGACCGACATGCTTTGTAGATGTGATCAGGTCGCTCCAGTGAATTTACGCAAAAGGACGGCTTCATGATAGTATGGAGGAGCTTCTTCTTTATCTGCTCAACGTCCACTTTGGACCTTGGTGTTCATAGGGATCTGCTTGGCTACGAGGCATTCAGGCTTGTTTTGCTCATTCCAGCAAGCAGCTTTTGGTGGTGGCACACCATTTGGGATTCTTCAGGCAACAGAAACGGCTTTGTGCCACTCAAGGATCTTGATACAAGGACCGGGCCGACCTCAGATGTGCTCGGCCCTCGACATGCTTCCGTACGGGCGGACACGGCGAGAAAGACCGGGGACCGGGCTTGTGGATATGCGACTATCTCCGGAAGCGCAAATGCCGGGAAACAAGCAACCAGTGACGGTTAGCAGCGACCGAAGCAATGCACCAAGCTCTAACCGAAGGCGTCCTTCCCGTTCACCGTAGCCACTTCAAGTAAAAGTAGCGATCACTCTGGATCCCACGCCATAAGCGAACGTCGTGGCAACCACTGAAACTGCCTGCCGCACTCCAAACCCGAAAGCGAGGGGCGTACGCTGGTGCCTTGCTGACCTATATGGTCAAGGGAGAAGCTGAAGGAAGGCTGTGCGCGTCTCAACTACTGTGGAGTATATGTAAGAAGGGCTTCCTCCTGGTTTCTTTGATCCTTCCTTTTGCCTCCCCAGATCTCCAGGTCCGACCTCTTTGTTCGTGACGTCCTCTTTCGTCATCTGGTCTCTTTTCTCCCACCGTCGCCGTAGCCTACTTCTCCACGTACTTCTTTCTTACGCTTTATTGTTACTGGCTCTTCATTTTTTTTTTTTCAGCGTCGCCATGGCGGCAGGCTTCGACCTTGCGGCGCCGCTGCTTTTGCGCGCTTCAACCAACATCTCTGATAATGCAACATACAACGAATGGAAAAACTACCGCGAGCATTGCACGCTCGACACTTGCCCCCTTGACCTTTCGTACTGGGCATACCGACCTTCGCTCGCCGCTAATGGCACGTTCCTAGCCATCTTCGCACTTTCTCTCCTGTTGTTCCTCTTCCAAGGCATTCTTAGCAAGCGTTTCCTCGGTTTCACTATCGCAATGGTCTCTGGCAATATACTCGAGGTTCTGGGTTACGTGGGCAGAGTGATGAGCTACGACAACCCATTCAAAGAGGTATCGACTCCCACTCACACAGTTCAGAGGAAGAAGAAAAAAAAAGGGGGGGGGAGGGGGGGTTTGATAAAAAGTGAGACAACAAATCTGACATCAACCTCAGGACGGCTTCCTCATGCAAATTGTCTGCCTGACTATCGCGCCGGCTTTCATGGCCGCCGGCATCTACTTCTGCCTCTCGCGCATCGTCATGACCTTCGGCGCGCAAAACTCGCGCATCGCCCCGCTCTCCTACCCGCGCATCTTCATCCCTTGCGACGTCGTCTCACTCCTCCTGCAAGCCGCGGGCGGCGGCCTGGCGTCCGCGCAGTCACACGCCGACAAGGACCCCTCCGTCGGCAACAACATCATGATCGCAGGGCTGGCCTTCCAGGTCGCCACGCTCTTCGTCTTCATCCTGCTGGCAGCTGACTTTGGCGTGCGGACGCTGGCGCGCGTGCGCGCGCTGGGCAAGGAGCAGGCGCTCGATCCGAAGCACGAGAAGCTGCGTAGGAGCTGGGCGTTTCAGGGGTTCCTCGTCGCGCTGGCGTTCGCGACGCTGTGCATCTTCACGCGCAGCGTGTACCGTGTCGCGGAGCTGAGCGAGGGCTGGGACGGCCATTTGATCAAGACGCAGAAATACTTCATTGGGCTGGAGGGCGCGATTGTGGGCGCCGCGATGCTGAGCTTGAATGCGTTTCATCCGGGGCTTTGCTTTAGGGAGGGTTATGAAGAGCGGGAAGGCTGGGGTTTCGGGAAGAAGAAAGCGCCCGCATAGGGAGGGTGGAGTATTAGAGTCTTGTTTTTTTTTGGTCCACACGGAGTTTTGCTTAAAGGAAGTCACCATTCCCTAACGTATATGCCGCTCATATCGCATGTAAGAAGATTCCTAACCGCTACATGTTCCTATTCAATTTTCTCTTCTCGTAGATAATTCCCACGGCCGCTTAAGAATTCTATCTAGTTATCATAGTATTTCCGTTGTTCTTATCCTTCGTATTTGACTTTACTTAGTACCAGAATCGATTGATACTTGGCCATCCACAGGGGCACATGGACATACTTCAATCTCCCAATGTCACTGTTCCGCTAAGGATGACCGTTTCGGGCAGGCTGATCCGAGTCCAGATAGAAATCAGGATTCTACTCCTGTTCCGTGGCAACCAAGCTCGGCAACCTTCCGCAACCGAATGGGCTCTCTTCCGTAAGCACTCGAACTAGCCATCCCCATGAGATAGGCTCGAGTATCTTCCATCCATCAGTGATTAAGTTGTTTGATACGTTGTAAGGCATAATCTAAGCTTCACGAAATGCTTAACATCATCTTCGTCTCTCTGCAGTTGAACCTTCATCTCTCGGACAGCATTATCGATGCCAGTTCGCTCTTCAGCAACCAAATCCGTCCGGTTGAATCCGAACCCCCCATGGAACAATAAAGAAAGGAGACCAGACTCCCACACTGGCGCACCTTTACCCCTATTCAACACAAGCGTCACGGCCAAGAAGCCCGCACGGTACAAAATCAATGCGCCTGGCAGTATCAGCTATTCCTCCTGCATGACCACGTATGTGCCTTGTACGGCGGTTGCATCTCGGCCTGTTCCCAGCTGGGTTGTAAAGCTACCGGCAATGCTATCAAAGATGTTTGAGATATTCGCTACGCAAAGTATCAGGCGACTGGGATTGGGCACGCCGAGTGGTGGTGTTGTCGGGGCATCAGACGCGAGAGAGAACTGGAACGTCTGTGTTACGAACTTTGCTATGCCATTGAGATCCTCGCTTGAGATCCGAAAAATTGAATACTTCCACGGCGCCGTGATGATGTTGGAAGTGAAGACATAAGAGCCGTTAGCACACTGAACGCTGCATATCGGGGCGTCGTGTGCTGTGTGTTTCAACTTCCGTTGGTCTGCCGTGGTAATGAATCATAAGCTGGGTGCCACAATTGCGCATGCGCTCAGAACACTCATAACTCTTATGGCCGACCATGTCATCATGCACCACTTCAGTCGGCAAACATGTACTTCAGGATCACCAGAGATACCAAGCCATCCTACCGATGTTTCTGCTATTGGAAGAGATATTCCAGCCATTCTGAAGAGCAGAACTTCATTCGGAAGGTCGATGCCGGGACCCACCGAGATATCTGCAGCTATTGTCGCATCCCGTGATTCCCGCTTGGTGCACCTGTCTTCGCCGTGACTTTGATAACGGTATAGTTGCTCAAGCTTCCGTATAACGTGTCTGTCGTGGTTGCTCGGAATTACTCATAGCGAGGACACTGGGGACCATTCC
>JAJJID010000749.1:0-11943 GCA_022204955.1 Macrophomina pseudophaseolina
ATAGAGAACTGTATTATATATATAGTCCTTAGCTAAGTTACTTTACTACGTAAATCTTTTAGTCACGTGCTATACTTAGTTACGCGCGCCTAACCTACCAGGCATCCTCGCTCGGAGGTGTTAAAGAGGTAGGCTCGTAATAGGCAAGCGTGTCGTTAACGGCCGTCAACAACTCGTCATGTCAAATAGTGACGGTGACGGACGGCAGAAACGTCGTCAACGAGACGTTGACGAGTCGTCTGACGAGACGTTCGCCACCCTGTAGATGTCTTTAAAAGTACGAGACTCCGGAGGCTCGCTAGCTCTTTTCGTACGCTCGCGATTATCCTTGGGAAGAAAAAACATGCTCGCTCTTAGCTGGACGCGCATGCCTCATAGATAAGGCATTTTGCTAATTGGATACGCTCCAGCCAAGCCCATAGTACTGGATGCAGCAGAAGTATGGCGACCGATGCGGTGGCGGCCTCAGGGCTAGTACGTACTAGCCGGCCCAGGGTGATCCCGCGTGACTTTGTCTGCCAAGCAAAAGCCGTGATTCTTGCCTTCCCTCCGGGAGGCACTTCGCCTTAGTGGGACCAGGGCAAACGAGCGAATTGGTGTTTAGCAGACCGCCAACATATGTTGAGTCAGGCGAAGCGTGATCCATCCAATCACAGTGGAGCGCTGGTGGTTGCTTCCATACTCAGACTATGCAGAAGGAACACAAAGTCTCCTTGAAGGTCTTTGCAGCTAGACTGGTGTAACTGGCAAAGCTTTGGCTACGAGAACACCCGCAGGCTCACATCAAGACACGCACGATTAGAACTTCGGATGGATTTGAAGCTATCGTTAGCAAAGAATAGCGGAGGTCCCATTCCTGAACTAAAGCAACATCGCGTTTCCTCCTCGAATAAACCTTCCCCCCAGCCTCCTCCATGCTCATGTAGCCTAGTTCAGCCATACCCTGGATGCAGACCGAAAGATGCCGGGTGCCACTTGGTCCCCGGTTCTCCCACTGTCAGATATCTTTCAGGAAGCCGACCTCAATAACCCGATCCGTTGGGACCCGGAGGTTTGCCATCTTGTTTCTCGTATTATCCCTGAGCCAAAGGAATAGCCACAGGAGAGTCCTTCTAGCGTAGTTGGTGCCCTCCTTGATCTTCATCTGCTCCTTTCCTAGGATGTAGAGGACGCCATGAGAGTATGCACGCTCGAGTTTTTCCAGCTCAGCGTTCCGAGTCTCCAAAACCGCAACTTTCTCCGTCGGAGTACCAGGCCTGGTGGCCTCCGCAGAGGTGGATTGGTCCCCTTCCATATCGGCTCTGGAAACATCCGACAAGCGGTCACGGTTAGTTTTGATCTGTCTATCGATCAGGTGCCGGCGGACCTGCTCGACGATAACGGAGGCCAGATCGGGGGTGATTATCTCGTCATTGTAGCCATAGCGCGTGACCAGGCGGTAGCAGTTCGGGATGGAGAGGCGCGACACGGTGTGCCGGTCCTCGGGCGCCACGGACGGGGTGTCGAGCGGCCGCAGGTGGAAGAAGACGCTGAACTCGGGCATCGCCGTCAGCTTGACCGCGAACTGGCCGAACACCATCGGCGTCGTCTCGCCCGCTTTATCGAAGAAGATGCCCAGTCCCTGGTTCGTGCTGATGGCAGCGCCGCCGTACCGGTCCGTCAGGTGCATCTGGCCGTCTGGGCCGGTGGCGACGTAGTGCGAGGTCGGCAGGCGGTCCTCCTCCTCAGCGAACCATTGCTGCTCTTTCCCGTATCTCCACAGCAGGAAAAGTGAAGCGAGCACGGCGGCGAGCGTCAAAGTGAACCAGGCACCCTCGGGGACTTTAGTGAGCACAGAGGAGAGGTATGTGCCATCCAGGCAGGCGATGGTAAGCCACGGGAGAAAGACAACGAAAGGACTGATGCGCCATACGAACATGGCTGCTAGCGAAACCATGCATGTGTCGAAAAAGGTGACAAACATGACGCATACACCGTAGGCGTTGCCAAGTGACGTCGTCTGGAGCTCGTGTTAGCATTTGCATGGCGTAGTGGGTGAGAGATACACTGACGTTGTTGTAGATCGAGGCCACCAAAATCGTCCCGATCATAAGCAGCCAGTTCGCCGCTGGAACGTAGAGCTGACCATGGAATATTTCGGACGTGTGAACCACTTTGATTTGCGGGAAGTACGACAGCTTCATCACTTGGGCTAGGAGCTACAGGAAATGTCAGATCCCGACCGTTGCGCAATCAGCCGACTCGCTCACCTGAAATGTTGCAGTAATGATGGCCTGGGAAGCAACGACGGCGGCCAAGATGGCAATGACCAAGGACGGATAGATCGTTCCCGGGGGAGCAGCGTTGAAGAATGGATTGGAGTACGCTTCGGGGTGAACACTGATGTAGGCGGCCTGCCCGATGTATGCCAGAAGCAGGCACGGGAACGTGTAGCACAGCCAGCTGATCTGGATGGCTCTTCTGCTGAAAGCGCCAAGGTCTGCGAAAAGGGCCTCGACGCCTGTGAAGGCCAGGAGAGTGCCGCCGAGCATGCGCCATCCCTCTTCCTTGTTACGGACCAAGAACTCAAAAGCGTAGCCGGGGTTGAAAGCCTTGAACACGCTCGCGTCGTATTTGGCGAGATTGTATGCGCCAAAGACAGCGTTGAAGCCAAGCCAGATTATGATGATAGGGGCAAACGCATAGCTGATTTTGGTAATGCCGAGAGGCTGGATAGCAAAGAGAACGACCAGGATGGCGTCAGTGACTCCAATGATTGTGCTTTTCGAGATGCTTGGCGACACGACCTCGATTCCCTGAACGGCTCCGAGTACGGACTGCGCGGGTGTCAGCAGTCCGTCGGAAATAACCATGGTCACAGCCAAAATTCCCATGACTTTGAGGAGGCCTCTTGCAAATTTGCTGCTCTCCAGGCGCTTGCGCACAACCTGTCCCGGGCGCTCGAGATCTCGGGTTAAGTGTCTCTTCAACTCAACAAAAGATGCTTCTCGTGGATCTCGGTTGGTGATGTTCATCTTTTTGCGCAAACATCAGTCCTGCTCACGGTGGTTGCGGTGGGGGAATCATACGTAGCGCGAGAGGAGAGAATACGTGCTGAAGGTACCGCCCTCGCCATCGTTGTCGGCTAGCAGAATGACGAAGACGTATTTGACTGTCACCATCATGAAAAGACTCCAAATGATGATGGAAAGGACTCCGACGAGGTCATTGCGTGAAGGCGGCTCTTTGAAAGTCGACGAGTATACATAGAGCGGGCTGGTCCCAATATCGCCGTAAATGACTCCAGTTGATTGGTAGGCAAGCCAGAGTAACGTCTTACCTCTGAAAACCTGTAACTACTTAGCACGAATTCCATTGGTCAGGCGGGCGGGTTCTCGAAAGTTACCTGCTTCTTCTTGAAGTCGCCCGGCTGGCGCAATCCCGGATCGTCATCTTCCGGATCGATCCTACTGCGCCTGTCCGAGGGCGCCCTGGATCGGGAGCGGATATTGTAGATGTCGTCATGTAGTTCAGCTGGGGATGAACGCGCGAACGGCCGTGTGCTGTGGACGATGTCGTCGCCGCCTACGCTGGGATCATGGGACTTCGTCGGTCGGAGCCCGTCTTTTGGGTGCACCACATCGGCAATCCGAATCGTCGCCATGGCGGCGGGAGCAAGAGGAGGGAACAGGGCTTCGAGGTGGGAAGCGACGACGTGAGAACGGTAGTCAAATTGTCGTGCGCGGAGGCATCTTAAGTGCGCAGTACAAACGCCACGCCCGGCGGCCGGCGCACAGTATCGCAGATATCGCCCGGCGCCCTTCTGGCAATTGATTTACCTAAATTTGGCCCGCAGGTAATCTGAGCCCCGTGGCTTATGGCCCTGCCGGCAAATGCCTGCAGGGCGAGACTCGTACCGCGAGCGCTGAGGAAAAGTCAGGCCGTCGGCATTCACCCGCTTTCGAGCACTAGCTTCGGCCAATCCTGTAAGCGTCTCAAGCTTTGGGGCCAAGCTGTCGATGCTTAGTGGACGGTTGCGAGGGATCTGGGCTCGACGGAGGGCGTTTGGTGAGACCGCTTGCGGGATTTATCATTGGTTGCTATGCGAGATTTGCACCTGCAACCCGTCGCGCCGCGTGCAGTTGCCGAAAACAGCTCTTCGTGATTCACGCACATCCACGCGTCGAAACACGCAGCTGTCGAGTCTCTGCTTCCATGGAGTCAGTGGGATATATGTATGATTATTCCAGACTCGACGCGTAGCTATCGGATCACAGATTGCTTCTACTTCAGTCTCCAACGATCCTTCAGAGGGCATGCATGGGACACTTAGGGATCAGAAGGCCGTGTCGGGCCATGGCACATATGGAAAGAGGCAGACAAGTCCATACAATGGTTGATATTTTTCGGTGGGAGGTGCCAAAAAATACGGAACTTCTTACTGCGAACTGTACGTATTTCTGGGGGTAATTCTTAACTCCATCTCTTCCCACCACTACCACCGACCCAGCCAGAGACTTGGTGGGGTAACTGTTATGCTCTCTATTACCTATCTGACTATCTTGCCTGCTTACCAATTCACTCAACATCATGCGTCTGGGGCTTGAAATCGGCTATCCTTACAGCTAAAACGTACTACCTTTGTAGCGTTCCCCCCAATATATCACCATTTACTTACGATGTTGCTTAAGTTCTTATCCAGAAGATTGCTAGATTATCCATAGCGTGCCGTTAATGCTAGTTATTTAACCTCTGTTGGTGTAACGTGACGACACGAAAGCTTAACAGACGGCGGAGTTATATAAGCCGTTAGCGACTTGTTGCCGAGTCGGTAAGTAAAGATGTATCAAACATTTGATCAGTTCCATGGGATGCGTTTTGCGGCGGCTTATCCAATGCCTATCTTCAACAGCTCTCTTCGAGTGGGCTCATGACCACTATTTAGGTGTCGCTTGTTGTTCCATGAGCTCGTCCTCTTGAAAGCCCGAATGTCGCTTAGGCCGCCACCGCATCCGGTTAGAGGACTTAATGGCGATTAATGATGGAAAAATTGCCGCAAATTTGTCCAAATCCGGCCATTCAAAAGAAGGACGAGAAGGTCTGTTCCGATCTAAGAGGTTGCCATGCAATAGTTAGGTTTATGCTTTTTGGCTTGATGGAGGGCCCTTGGATAGAGCTGGAATTTCACCGTTGACATCGTTGCATGGCTGAAGCAGTAAGGCAGCGGGATTAAAAGGGGGTCGTAGGGGGACAAGAGAAATATGTTGTCTTCAACCTCGAAGGTCGTACCGTGCAGTTGGTTCGGGCGGCCATAAAGGTCGTAAGCAATCTCATGGTCTTGTCCGGTGGCTGGAGTACAGACATTCGGCGCCAGGATGCCTGAAGCCTCGCAAATTCTTCTCGGTTTGGTCTTGACAGGGTAAGAAAGTGGGACCGGTCACCGACAGCCAGTCCGTTGGCGAACCTAGAACTCGGCCTGGTATCAAGCCACGGCTTGGATTTTCGTGCTCAAAGGCCGTCCCGCCGCCATTGGCTCCTATGGCTCCCGGGAGGCTCGGGTAGGAGGAAAAGCGTCCGCTGTATGTAAAGGGGTTGCAATGATTTCATTCCACCTCCGGCACATACGCTAGTTTAGGAGGATATCATTAGTTTCATCTGACGGAGACAAACTTCGACCAGTTAGAAAGTGAAAGCGGCGATCTTCATCACTGGTGCGTGGTATTATAAGGTAGAGTCCAACGCAGAAGTAATTTTTGAGGTGGCTGTTGAAATCAAAGGATTGTCAGAGAGTTTAACTGCTGCAGATATGATAGGTTGGAGCTATTTACATACTTGTACGAAACACTGCACAGCTACAATGCTTCCCAAATTAACGCTCAACTCCATTTAAGCTGCATACCCCTCCACACCACACCAAGGCATGCTCAGGCTCGGGAACTGACACAACCTGCTCTTAAACTGCGAGCTATCATTACCTTACTTACTTACTTCGATAACAAGTGTAAAGTTTATTTATTATACAACACCTGGATCGACTGATGGAGGTAATTTTGGAGACGGCGTGCAAGATGCTGATGTTAGAGGCGACGAAGATTTCACAGCATGAAGGACCTGGCGTGGAAGTCTTGGAGGAGTATATGGTGATTAAATTCATGAGCTACGACGATCAGGAAAATCCTCTGCATGTTTGCGTGGAGTGTGGCGATTCTGAAAATAGAATCCGGGTGCATCGGGCGGCTGAGTTAGCGATTGACGTTCAGCGGATTCTTTGGCCCAAAGGAGGCAGTAAATGCATAGGTTCTCAGTGCCTTAAAAGAAATTCAACAACGAGATAAGAAATAACGGATACTTCCTCCAAATTATCGCACGTCTTCGCTATCCCATCTCGTAACTCTAAGCGAGTAACGTGTCCAACGTTAGTCAGTGACATGTTACTAATTGTGCACGTCGGGACCTCTGTCTCATATCCTCCACAAACAAAATGCGTGAGCACGCCGCTCGAACAGATATGATCCAGACCATCCTTTCACTTGCATTTCACCATATTGTGTGGTCTGCTGTCCGCTACTCTTCCACCACAGCATGGAGAAGCAGCATCTCCAGACCGGCACGTCCGAGTCCAGTGTCATCTCTTCAGGGCTAGAGGCACAGCAATCAAATGCGACAGACCCAACTAAGTGGTCCAGCGTAAGCATCGAGTTCATCGTCTATTCGATTTCGTCCCCCACTGAGGTTTTGCAACAGAAAAAGAAAATTTTCGTGGCCTCGGTCTACTGCCTAGCAATGTGCAACAGTTCCCTCTCCTCGAGTCTGCCAGGTGGTGCATCTCTGTACATTCGAGATCACTTTTCCATCTCAAGCCCCACGCGAGCAGCGCTTCCAACCAGTGTGTTCCTTTTGGGCTGGACCATTGGACCCCTTGTGTTCGCTCCCTTGAGCGAGAGAGTCGGTCGAAAGCCAATGATTCTTTCAAGCTTTACCTTGTTCACTTTGGCCTCCCTTGGCCGCGCTCTGTCCCCATCATTCACAGCCTTCATTTGCTTTCGGGTTATAGCAGGAGCGACGGGCGGAAGTCCTGTTTCACTAATAGGAGGCGTTTACTCTGATATTTACGCCGACGCACGCGTACGAGGACGGGCAACTGCATTGTATACTGTAGTAAGTGGGGAACCGATGTCGGAGCGGTTGAATCGATGGCTGATAATGTTCAGGTTGGCGCTATTCCAGTCTCACTGGGCCCGACGTTGTCTGGCTATGTCAGCCTGATAAGCTGGCGTTGGTCATTCCATCTCTCCACAATTCTCGCTGGATGCAACCTGTTGCTTCTCTTTTTCGTTCCCGAGACATATGCCCCCGTCCTACAACGTAGGCACAGCGGCTCTTTGGACACCAATCAGGCTAGCGGGTCGAGTTTTACAAGGATTCTCGCCACGTCATTTCTTCGGCCTGTGAAAATGCTCTGCACAGAGCTAATTGTTATCTGCGCCACTCTGTACATTTCACTTGCATTTGCCGTCTTGTTCCTTTTCTTCCAAGCTTATCCATTCATTTTCCGCGGCATCTATAACATGTCCCCGCCAACAGCTGGCCTCGCCTTCATCCCAATCGGCAGTAGCACTGTGATTGCAGCTGGCCTGTTCTTTTGGTGGGACAGTCGGCTTTACCATGCAAAGGCAAGGGGTGAGCCTTGGGCTTTCAAAGAGGAATACCAGAGACTCCCACTTGCATGTGGATCAGGACCACTACTTAGTTGCTCGATTTTCTGGCTAGCATGGGCAAGTCGTGTCGACTTCCATTGGATCGTACCCATGCTGGCAGGCCTTCCTTTTGGGGTTGCATACATCCTCACTTTTATCGTCTTTTTCAACTATCTAACGGACGCATACAAGGTATCGTCGGCGAGCGCCATGGCCGCTGCGAGCTGTGGGAGAAGCGTGGCCAGTGCGCTCCTTGTTCTCGCAGCTGATAGCATGTATGAACATCTGGGTTCAGCATGGGCTACAAGCGTCCCTGGATTTGCGAGCCTACTCATGATTCCAATACCGTTTGTCTTGATCAGATATGGGGCTGGTATTCGGGCAAGGAGCAAAATCTGTCAGGACATCAGCAAAGCAACTCTACAAAGCCAGGGAAACGGTCGAGCATAGGTATGAATGTATAACCTTCTCTCTTTCTATTGGATCCCGATTTTAAAGAAAAAAAAAATCTCGCCTAAATATCAGTCACAAATGTGTCAAAGGTCCATCAGACCGCACGATTCCTAAGCAATCCACCGAGATGTCCTCCAATTTCGAGCATCCCGTCAACTGCATGCACCTCTTGAACTCCTCATAGAAGATTTCCAGCATTTTTATCACCCCCGCCTCTCCGTTGTACTTCAATTTGTCAGTAACGCGCAATTAATGCTGCATGAAGATAAACTTACCGCCAAACCCCAAAGCGTTGGCCTTCCCACCCAACAGCACTCAGCACCCAAAGCCAAAGCTTTGAAGACATCAACACCGCTCCGAATGCCGCCGTCAATATGAATACGAATCTTGCCTTCCGCGGCCCTGACACACTCCGGCAGCACGTCAATAGTGGCGGGAGTACCATCCAGCTGCCTGCCGCCATGGTTACTGATGATCACGCCATCACAGCCATACTCCCTCGCCAGCCTGACATCCTCCGCCGTCAAAATGCCTTTAATCCATATCTCCATCTTCGTCCTGCCGCGCAGCCAGGCAACCTCACTCCACGAATGCGCGTCCGAGTTCACCGCCGCAAACGCATCGTCGTGCGTCTGCTTCCGCACCATCTCCGACGTGCGCTCGAGAGCGGGAAAGCCCAGGCCCTCGGGCGTGCGAAAGTCGCCCCGATGCTCGTTGTACCGGACCCCCAGCACCGGGCTGTCCGCGGTGAGCAGGATCGCAGCGCAGCCCGCCTCCTCCGCGCGCCTGATGATGCGCTCCTGCAGCGCGCGGTCCTTCATCGTGTACATCTGCATGCCGTGCGCGATCCCGGGCCAGACGGCCGTGCCGGCCCCGCGGATCGCCTCGATCGAGTGGTTCGCGTACGACGAGATGCCCATGTGCACGCGCTTCGCAGCGCAGGCGCGCGCGGTCGCCAGCTCGCCATCCGGGTGCGCCATGGCTTGCAGGCCGGCGGGCGAGACGCACAGCGGGAAGGCGATGCGTTGGTTGAAGACGACGGCGCTGGTGTCGATGCCGGAGACGTCGCGAAGGACGCGCGGGCGCAGGCGGTATTTGGAATAGGCGGTGGTGTTTTCGTGGACGGTGGTTTGGTCGGTGGAGCCGGAGTTGAAGAACTCTGGGGGAGATGTCAGCGGTGGGAGGGGTGGAGGTTGCGGGAAGGTTGTTGAGAAGGCCGGGATTCGGTGTACCTCTCGCTGTTGGCGGCAGCGTCTCAGATGCTATTTGCTGAATGTCTTTGATGCTGAGGATCATGTTTGCTGGGGCGACCGGCGAGGGGATTGTTTTGATCACCATGATTCTAGGATGCCTGCACTCAATAGAATTGGGACGGAGAAGGCATTTAAGTCAAGGGCCGCCAATTGTCGGACTATTTTTCTGACTCTTACTATGTGCTAATCAAATGGTGGCGGGCATGTGGTATCAGGGTAGTAGTGATTCGTGGAGCGTCGGTCCACTAAGCCGGCACTGACTAACACAACACTTACTAACAGTACATTCACTATTATGCACTCCTACCCCGCTTTCGGAATAACACATTGCTGGCTTGGCTGGTACTCGGCTCCACCGCTGAATATTTCTGTCAGAGCCGGTTTCGTCTTTGCACATTCTTTTTTTGTCCCAACCATTACACTTTCGTGCGGGAAACAATGGCCGGCTCAAGAGATGCAATATCCACTTTGGAAGCGCCGAAGCCGGCCTCTTTCCTCTCTCAAGCTGTGAGAAATGGAGGCAACGTCTACTGCTCGGGCCAGGTCGGTTTGGATCCTACCACTGGAAAACTAGTCGAAGGAACCGTTCAGGACCGGACTGTAAGTTGATGCTATCTTCGAGGCCTAGGGAGTCGTCACTTAGAGATCTTGCACAGAGACAAATCATGAACAATTTGGCCGCTGTTCTTCAAGCAGCCGGGTCAGATCTTTCGAGTGTGATCAAAGTCAATATATTCCTCACAGACTTGGCTGACTTCGCGGCCATGAACGAAGTCTACGAGGGTTTCTTTGATGATCCAAAGCCAGTAAGACGTGTTCACCTCTCAGAATGCCTGACGGAAATTGACTCTTCTTGCAGGCTCGTACCTGTGTGGGGGTAAAATCCTTGCCTTTGGGAACCGATGTCGAGATAGAATGCTTCGCGAAGGTTGCAGTTCCTAAGCTCTGTTGAGCGATGTTTCGTGTCATTTCTGAAACCCAGCATTGTTCCTGAATTTAGCCCTGGGAGGATTCGGACATCGAGAAAATAGCCAGTTCCAATGAGCATTCCAGCTTTTACTCTCCGCTCTGCGTGTGCGCCTCACCCATGATAGACAAGACATTTGTTTTGCTGCCAAGCCATCAAGGCACCGAGTTTGACCGACAAATCGGCATTATCACTCGTTTTCGGCTGCCGCAGGGCGCCGGAACGCGCGACTTTTACTTAGCGCTCCTCCGCACTTTTCCCTCTTTCTCCACTTGACAACTTCACCTCATCACTTTCTCATGCAACATGGCTCGTCGAAAACGCGAAACCAGTGAGAAAGGGCTTGACAGCGCCGCGGAGAGAAAGTATAGCATCGATGAAGCTTATCTGGCAGCGGGCTCAGACTGATGACCCCGCACAGGAAACTCAGGAATCGCATGTCGCAACAAGCTTTTCGCCAACGCCAAACAGCTTACATCAAAGAACTGGAAAGTCGCCTGGAGAGAGCAGGGACGACTGAAAATGAACAGATCGCCAGGCTGGAGGCTGAGAACCATTATCTTCGGACGCAGCTTACTTCTTTCATCAACAAACTTGCCAGTGCACAGGCCTCCTTGCAGCACTTATTCCGCTTGATGCAAGGCACCCTGGACGAGTCGAAAGCGCTGCAGGATGATCACGCACAAATAAACGAGGCGTCGACAGATGATCTACTATTCAATGTCGGCGAACATAATCCCAGCACAACATCCAGCCCACTCCCTGATAAGCAGCCCTCAGACCTCGGGCAGGGACTGGACACCTCGTTGGTGCCTACGGCGTCAAGTCCTGTCCAGAACTCATCTGAATGCATGAGTGTGTTCAACATGTTCGCTCCTGAAAATCTAGGCACGGTGCAGACCGGTGAGGCTCACGAAGACGATACCGTCCTCCCCGACATCATCACAAGCGCGAGTCTTGGCGTCACCAACCAGATCCCGGGCGTGTGGTCCTATAATTACCAGATGGGCCCTTCATCATACTCACATGCTATCACTCGTAGCCCACTCACCGACCAGAGTATCAGACTCTCCAACTCAATGTTTTCCGACCACATCAGCGCTCTGAGAGGGTGCATCTGGCGCAAATGGGAGGCAGTCGATCTTCCGTACCCACATGACATGCGCCTGTACGTATTCAATAGCACACTCAAATTCAGTGGGACACTAAAGGTCGTCTAGACACAAGCTCGAGCAGTCCGTCTCCCTGATGGTCTCCATGTTCACCGGACTTACTCGTCCCATGGCCATGACGTGGTACACGCAGACCAAATGGTACAAGCACCTCTCCAGATTCCTGACGTGGCAACTCAATCCTACCCGGGAGACGTATGCTCGCATGCACCCCAAATACAGGCCCTCAGCCTTGCAAGTCACCGAATCATATCCTCCCTTCATCGACTGGTGTCCCTTCGCGTCCATCCGCGACAAGTTGATTCTCATGCACGCCGCCAACCCCCGCCTCGACGACATCATCCTAGACATTGCGAGCGCGTACGTCGTGGAGTTCGACTTGTCAAAGCTTGTCCGCACTGCTCATTACCCCACTCCCGGCT